>JAJLRJ010000007.1:24311933-24346933 GCA_024195265.1 Dendrophyllia cribrosa
TCATTTTATTGGGAAAATGATTTTTGAAATTCAAGGGAGAAAGCAACAAAACTGAGGGACAAATTTACAGTATTATTTATTGAAGCTGACCACAAAATAAAGCCGTTTGCGAAGTTTCAATTTTGGGTGATCAGATTTAAGCGATATAAGTATAAAGTGCACAATGAAAAGTTAAAAACGTACCATTTTCTCTTTTCTCTGGCTCTCAACCACGTTCCAGGCGCCATTTTCTTTCTGACGTAAACAAAGCGCACGCATATCAACCTTCCAAACGACCGCTAGACAGCTCGTCCCAGAACCTAGAATGAGCTTCTTGTTTCACACTTCCGGCGAATTAATTTTTAACTTTTTTTTTCAAAAGCAACACAAATTTAATCTTGAATGTAAACGTTATGCTCATAAGATAGCTTTTCGGGCCCGAAAAGTTATCGGGACTCACAGCTTTTGAGGAACGGCTGCGTGGGAGACTACAGATAAACGGGCCCCAGGGTGGGGCGGGGGGGTCCGGTTTCACATTTCCGGTGCCCAAAAATTCTCGTCCCGTAGTTTTCAAGTCCAGGCAAGGTCAGGCTCGTAATTCTTCAGTTACTTCAGCATGTCTCGGCAACAAAGCTTTATGGTAAGACAGTTTAAAAATTCCTGCTAAAAATTCACGGTATTTAATTGGATTCAAAAATGAAACTTTCTCTTAAGCTTTCAATACTTTTCTTTATGCAGGTAACCTTCAATGACGCTTGGATAGCGAATTTTCTACGGGGATTGGGGGCTTTCCTCGAGGGCAAATTAGCCTGGTTAGATGCTGTTAGTAGAAGCTACATTTGTATCAATTCTATAAGCATAATCAGTTAAAATCATCATAAAGTTCGAAGTTTCAGAGCCGGTTAACATATAAACAAGACGCCCTGGGAGCGTATACTTGGGCGTCGTTGTATTAGAGCTTATTAGGCATATCGTATATGTCTTGGGAATGTTCATGGTTTGATGATAGGGAGTATTGGGATAGTGTGAGCAGTCTAACAAAGAAGCGCGTTAACCCTTTAAAACAAGAAGACACAGCACACTTAGCGTGCGAGATCGCACGCAAATTATTAACATAGCGTGTCCACTGTGTCAAAAGACTGGAGCACTGAAAAATACAAATCGATGCCTACGTGTACTGATTTGGACTAAAATTTAAAATTTGTACTGATTTTCAGGCCAGACCAAACATGAACCACCTCGCCAGATGGTAAGTATAGTGAGATAATTTGAATATACAACAGTAGAATCCCGATTTCTCGAACCTCCAGGGGAGAGGGAAATTTGGTTCGAGATATTGAGGGTAAATTTGCAAGCAATCTTTAGCCAAGGGAAAAAAAGTTTGGTTCGAGTTATGACCAGTTATCGAGAGGTTCGAGAAACAGTAATTCTACTGTATATTGTTAAATGTCGGCATGCGGCCATATGTGTATCTTGTTGTATGCCATCTTTCCAAACAGTGAATACACAATGACACTGGCCTTGCTTTTCGTGACACTGAGCTTGGTCTTCATAAAAGAACGCAGGATGGACGCCGATAAATGTCCAGTTTAATGTTTTTAAAATATTTATTGAAAACGTATTTCAAACATATCTCAACTTAAAAACTCGTAGTTACTAAAACGAGGAATGACCTAAAATGACCTAAAATGAACTACGATGAATCTAAAATGAGCTAAATGGGCAGGATAACCGTGTTTCAACTTTCTAGTTGATACATCAGTTGTTTAGACTCCCTCCAGACTGGATGCGGTTCGAAATCAACGTCGCGAAATCAACAGTTCGAAATCCGAAATCAACAGCAGTTTGGATCGGAGCCATTCTTTTGGCACGCAACGCTTGAATTTTTTTGAAAAGTCAACTTTAACATTTTAGATCATTTTAGATCATTCCTCGTTTTAGTAACTACCCTTAAAAACTATGTGGCGTAACATTACAATTTGATGGTTTTGTTCAATTTGTCTGATTTCCGGTGAAATTGCAGGAAATGTTTCCTGATAATTCGACGCTAAGAAATAATTTAACAACGATTTCTGTTTTCTCCGTAGAGTCTGCTGCGCCAGAAAATGAACTTGATTAGCCGGGTGTACCATAGAATCTCAGTTTTGCCTCAACATTTCCATTTTTCTCTAACTCTTTCGCACTCCAAATATGAGTGTATTCTTGGTTTTCACTTATGTCATATCAAAATTCACATTTGGGCCAAATTTTGAAGCGCAAAAGCATTTCGTTCAAGAGTTATAGGCGAACGAGTATAGACATTTTTAGTAAGAAATGTATGGAGCGGCCATCTTGGTGTCCCACTTTAGGGACACCAACATGGCGGCAAAACATTCAAAGTCTTAATAACACCAAAAATCAAATCGGAAGCAAAACATCGTTAAACCCGAAACATTTTGTGAAAGATTATAACACTGGTATCCACATACCATGTTAGAAACAGCTTTGTAGGACGAATACTTTAGATTTTTGAATTTTTATGACGTCATGTGAAAACCAAGAATAAGACGGATGGATGTGCATTTGTGAACGTCAAGTTGGTTATAAACTTTTATTTTATTTGGTGGCTTCTAAAGAAGCCGTTTTTGTTTGAAGTTCTTCATTGTCTTCATTCTTCATCGCCGGAGCTTGAGCTGATCCACGATAAGTCAATCTTTTCTGTCAAGGAAACAAACGTAAATTACGAATTAGAACCTACATGAACATTGCATTAAACTGACAATTGGAAAAGCTAAATGGGCAAATCGACGAAAGCTTACCTTCCTGCCTTTGCTCCTGGTGAGTCCTCTCTCTGCTGAAGGTTACAAACAAGTAGCTAACGTCAATCGGCCAGGTCTTTTTCGCTTGGCACAAAGCTGGTTTCGGTCCGCTTCCTGACCACTGACATCGCGGACACTTGGAGTGATCATATTGAAGTTTTCTCTGGTTGGCGAAGCGAATGGCTATGGGTTGGTCTCTTGCAACAACACATCTTGTGGTGGTTCGGAATGCGCGCTCTGACCAGCCGACAGGGAGAAGATGATCAAGGTCCTCGGCAGTTACTTCAAATCGGCTTCTCCCACGGCTCGTAGAACTGAACAGTGAATCAAAGACCTCTAGATCCATCGGAACTTTAACTGTTGTCCTTCGAACGTAGGCTTTATCGGAGGCCGTTCTTACAGAAAGCTTTTGTCCAATCTCGCATGTCAGGTAATCGATGGCTTTGTCTCTGGCTGAAATAGAAGAAGAGTAATTGTTAGAATTCGCATGATGATAACGAACTTTACATAAGCATCGAAGTTACTTCGTTTCTAATACTGACCTTTAAGTCCCGATCTAGCGTAGTTTTTGATCATGCTGTTGCAGTCTTCTTCTTTGACCCAGCTATCATCCTTGGCGCCGTATCCCTTCCATCTCACTTTGAATTCTTTTTGTCCGTCAATTGACCTGACGGCTAAGACCTTTGAAACTTTATAAAATTTAGACATTTTCAGGAACGATGTAGCTTCAGCAATGTTCAGTTAGAAATGATAATCAAATGATAAGGGTATAGTTTATTAATAGCAGAGCATTGAAAAGAACGGAGATTACGATATGAATCAATCGCTGATTAAGCGGATTATGTTGTGTGAAAGTGGCGAGATTGATTTGCGTTGAACTGTGGCTCAATTTAATGAAACAAACGCGCATCTCCCGTGTTCATAAACTTAAGACTGGTAAATTTCTCTATTTCATTTCTTTCTACCGACTTGTCTCTCCGTCGTTATTTTTTTTTACAGATACTCATAGAGATATTTTTTTATCTGCAAGAGATGTGAGTTTAAAAAAAAATCACACCTTTCCTTTAAAAGTGCCGCCTACACAGGCGAAAGACAAAAGTATGATCGTTTAGTGCTTTGAGAGCACCGTCTACAAAACTAAAATATGAATTTGAATTCGTTGTTTTATTGGAAAAGATAAAAACCGCTTGAAAAACTTGGAAAGCTTCACGAGATCAGTTTAACACAAAGATGCTCGCGCTCAAGTTTTAAGTCTATGTGTGCGTGTGATAATTGGCGCTTCGACAAATCCAGAGAGTTTTCCAATTTAGCGGACATTGCAGAACATATTTTTACGCCTTTTGAAGAAAAAGTTGTTCCGTTTCCGGCGCTAAACCGGAAAACAACACACGTCAAGTACTCATGTCAGGTATTCTACCCGTTGAAATGTTTTTCATACAGATTCACTTTGATATTTTTATCTGTAAAAAATTGTTTTATAAAATTAACCGCCTCCCTCGACATGAATGTAGAACACACTCGTATGAGAGGACGCTTTGAAGCTAAATATTTTTTTAAGCCTTTCTTTCTTACAGAAAGTTTCCTGTTTAATGGTTACATGCGCTGGAAAGTAAAATCGCAAACCATATCGGAAAGGCGTTGAGTTAAACGCTTTAAAGTGTCAAATAAATTCATTTATTCTATCCCCTGCCGCTTCGATAAATCCAAAGGCAAAGGCAAATATTTTTTATCAAATCAGCAATTAAATAAAACCGTTTAACAGATTCTTACTTTTAAGTAGAAATAATGTTGATTGGTTTCAGTAGACGATGCATTGTTTCCTGATGAGCACGCCAACGCGCAATTCTTCCCTTCGGTACCCCAGCAAAAATATAATTCCCCAGCGCAATTTACCTCTCCCTACCTCCCCTAATAAGAGAAGTTTGTCACGCCGAAAATTCTACGATCATTCACGAACTCTTCGGCTTGGTCTCGGCAAGATTCCCAAGGTGCCGCTGAGGACAAAAGGCTATTGTTTAAATCTTAATGTGCGAATTTAGGCCACTACAATAGACCATTTCTTGATACGAAAAAGGAAGGATCAAACAATAGAAAAAAAAGAAGAAACAAAAAGGAAAAAGAATTCTGAAAATATTAATTAATTACTTTTTTATTTAACTTTAGAGATAATGTCATCAATATTAATATAGGAATCTGCTTCTTTTAGTATAGTCAAAAGTATATTCTTAATTTTGTTTTTGAATGAACTCTTTGGTAGTTCTCTCAGAAAGCATGGTATATCATTCCATAATTTTGCTCCAATTCTAGAAAAGGCTTTTCTTTGTATTTCAAGTCTCGAGTTTTTTATATAGAAGTTATTAGAAGTGGAGGATCGTGTATTATAAGAGTGGACAGCCGAGGAGAATCTGTAAATAATATAAAGAAGATTAGGGGAAATTGCAACGATCTCCTGCACTGTATATATAGTGGTGACGGCAGTGGACAACAGATCTGAAGGGTGAGAGTTCAACCCCAAGTTAGGTACTAAATAAAATTTCTTTATTTCGTTATTACTAAGCATGTTCGTAACGGGGGGGGGGGGGGGGGGGGGTCATAGGGTACAGTGTAGGTGGTGTAAGAGAAGGTAAGGATGATTGCAGAATAAATTTTTCCATTCTTTATCTTTTGTAATATA
The DNA here is from genome assembly GCA_024195265.1 of Dendrophyllia cribrosa. Classification (NCBI taxonomy): domain Eukaryota; kingdom Metazoa; phylum Cnidaria; class Anthozoa; order Scleractinia; family Dendrophylliidae; genus Dendrophyllia; species Dendrophyllia cribrosa. The sequence goes on from JAJLRJ010000007.1 coordinate 24,317,385, forward strand.
TTGTTTTTAGAAACCCCCCAAAAGCCATGCCCCTATTTTAGTAAATCCAGTTTGGACCTAGGTTGAAAAACTCATCTGAATCATATACATGTAGGCACTAAGCAGCGTTGTCATTAAGTAAAGGACCATAAAAAACCATAACACCGAGTTATGACTGAGTACACTTGATGCATGGATCCCTAATGCTAAGCTAGGTTGATCTTGTCTGTCATTGGTTCAATTTATTGACATAAAGCATTATACACTTCTTCTTTAGTGGACAGCGCCCACTTTGCAAACTTCTTGTCAATATTTTTGTATTTCTTCAGGAATAGATCTACCAATAAAAAGTTTGCTTTTAATTTATGCTATTTGTTTGTTACCTGTAAGTTTAAAAACTCACAGAAGCTATTGAAAGTTGTTGAAAAAAATATTGCTTACTTTTGCTGACATGCATGCGTGGGTGATCTTTGAAAGTCTTCATGTATATTCTATGCCATTCACTGAGGAGGCGACTCTTGTACGATTTGTCCGTTTCACCATCCCTCTTTTGAAATTTTTTTGGGGGCCATGAATTTTGTTTCCCACAAACAGACAATTCCCATTTTCATTCAGCTAGATTAAGCTTACATTTTTTTTACAGCTGAAAATTTACGCAAATTGTGCACGCTTTATTGGTAATTATCTTCAACCACCCCGTCCAAGTGAAAACTGGAGGAGTTAGTTAGGGACAGGGAGGCAGATTATGGTGCTTAGAATATTTTTGAATACATTCCTAAACATCTTTCCCCGGGACACAAAATATACCCAAAACTACTGCCCTCCTTGAGCATTTCTATGGGAAACTTTTGTTCGTGTTTGAATCTGTTCTATTTGGACTGAGATGTGAAGTCAGGTCAACCTCCCCAGCCCTCCTCTGCAGTGGTTCTGCATTGATAATTCCATACCCAGATTGGTAGAAGAGTGAAGTTGAATGAGAATCATTCAATAAGCAAGCAATCTAAACATATATGAACTGTTGAAACTTTTCCCCAAATGATATGTTGCAGGTGCTTAAGTTTTATTATTTTAATATTTTAACAAGGATTTATATGCTTAAGCTTATTGTCTTTAAAAGGCGTAGAAGAAACGAACACAAATACACCAAAAGAATCATGTATTTATAAAATTTTTTATGGGTTATCCGATATTGAAGCAGTAGACGCCAAATTTGTTAGCAGAGAGCTTCGTTAGGCTATTTTCTCGTCTGTAATTCGCAGCTTTACTCTGTCCGCCATATTTGTTTTGAGCCCCGTTGCTGTCCCTTTTGACCAGCAGAATCGTCTAATAGTCCACTCCAGGTGCTACTCTGTAAAACAAGAGAAAAACAAAATGGCGCCTCTATTTCGAGTCAAACAGGGAACACTAAAAGCTGAAATTGCCGCCGAGTTTTCATTTAGAATCATATGTTGCAACCAAATGCAAAATAGTCACGACAGAACTTTCTGATTGAACTCACAAACACCAAAACGCCATTATGTTTTCGCAAACTGCATTATGATGCTTTTGTCCTTTGTCTATTTACATACATACATACGTACTTTATTACCTTTCCCCAAGGGACAATCTTTCACTGCACCAGGGAGGGAACCTCACCACTCAAAGTCCTGCTTTGGTCATCTCCCCATCCTCCTCGTCACGCATGAAATGGGGATCCAGTTTCTCCAACGCCTCCGTCTCAGACTGTTGCAACTTTCATGCACTTTACAAATAGCTGCGAATACAGATGTTACATGTGGTACAAATTAGTAATGATTACCAAGGACATGTCAAAAGCTTGGGTTTCAATAAGATACCACCAGCTCATTTATTTGGACGGTACATTGTACAATGGCCAATTAAAATAGATTTTAATTGATGACAGTTTAAGGAACAGTTTTAACATTTTTGACTAGAAATGTTCACCTTACAATAAGTAAATTTCAATGCTTTCTTTCATCCATTCACACTAAGATTTTTATTGCTGAAACCAGCTGATTTTGTTTCTACTTTTCCTCTTACACCTGTTGAGGCAAGTTGTTATCTTAACTTATCTGTGCACTTTGTATGTCTTGTGAGCAGTTCAAATATATAAAACAAACTGAAAGAACACTAGTATAAAGGGGTTAGTTCCTAAACTCAGTGGGTGAGTGAAACATGAACATTTGGTTCATTAAATAGTAATAGTTTAATTGTTGATTATAAGCAATAACATTTTTCTAGCTTTTGGTTACCCTGTTCGCAGAGTTCCCGTTAAATCGTAGATCAAAAGGGTACTCTGCTAGAAGGGTAGTTTCTGGCCATAATCATCACTCACATTCCTCTTGCACCAATCCTTCAATTCACCTCTACATGAACTACTACAATCTAAATCGAAATATAAATCTACCAGATAAAAACTTCTTTTGTTGCCCTCCGGTGTCTATCCCAGACTCCCCAAAGAAATGTACTTTCAAGATGCCATCTACATTTTTTTGCATCTTAACTGTCTGATTCCATCCCAGAGATCATGTCTGCTAACTCATATCTATGCTCTTGATTCACATGTTTGTAGAGTCTGCTTAAGATATCATCAAGGCTTTCGAAAAGAAAATAAAGTGAAAATTTAATGCAGTAATTCAGGATATCTGTTATGGACTCTTAATTCATCCCCTCCCCTTCCTCCCAAATAAATTACTTTAAAATGAATCTTGGGATAAAAATGTTAAACGTTCGTATGATAGATTAAAAAGCTTAAAGGTCTTAATATAAGTCTTAAAAGTTTAAATTCATTGCAACAAATACAACATATATATGCTCAAACTGAAAATTTCAGTTTGTTCCTCTCTCACAGGTGTATTAAATTCTCTCTCTCCTTTTTCAGCTATTTGATATTCATACATACCTACAAATGAGGTCAGTGGGTGGTTCACTGCTCATACCAGACACTAGAAGTTTTTCTGCAGTTTCATACCTTGAACCAGCATCTTTAAGGGCCTCAACATTTTCTTCTTCTGAGTTCATTGGGAAGGTTTCCTTTAAGACATATACATTACTTGTTGCTGCAATCAATACCATTGTTATTAACAAAGGCAAAATCATCATCCTTTTTTCTCCACACAAAAAGATCTTTCGGCCCAAAACATCCACCAAAAACTTTCAAAAAACTACAATTGCTCATTTCAAACCCCAAAAGGCCTTTGTACCTCCCTGTCACTAATATACCTATTATCTCACCGCCTCTGGAGAACCATGGCTACTCATGAATTCCTTCTTTTACTCTTTCATCAAAAGAGAAAAAATGTTTCAAGCAACTTACCAGTCAATTCAGTCAAAGGGGGAAACTCAAAGAAATCCCAAGGGCAACTTTTCAACATTTTCTCATCATCGTAATCATCATCATCAGCAAAGACCTGAACTGGGCTTTGAATGCTCCTTTGTGGCATCCCCCAGAAAATCCATAAGTGCACAAATGAGAATTTTCGCTGTCACTTTCTGCATTTGTATAAATGAACTTGTCATGCGAGATCAGATAAAAAATCAAAATTTTGTAGTCTTTGCAAAGGGCTGACTTGTAAGACTCCAGTGAAAACACAGCCTCTGTCCTGGGAATATTAATAACTTCCCGAAAGTCGGGATAAACCAAAACATATTGTAGGGTTTCATCAAAAGTCTGGTCAAAACTCGCATGTTTCACGACCGCCTTGTGCAGAATCTCTTCCTTGCTCGCGGAAGAGTTCACTGTTATGATTTGCATCTTTTCACAACGTGCCTTTATCACACCGTCTGACTGAGCCGCCAGACCTACTTTGATTTCCACATTTTTTGCCTTCTTTGATTTTTCTTCTTCGGAGGTTTCTGAAAACCATCTCGCCATTCATCTTCCCGCTTCCTGTAAAACCTATGTGCGCTCAGGTAGACGCGAAGTACTGGGACCGAGTGTTTCGGTTCACAACTACAGATTTCGCGTGCTTTTTCACTGAGGCCAGGCTAAAGATGGTGTCTAAATATCGGGATGGTCTTCGGGATGAAATTCACACCGCGGTCCGCGAAGAGGTTTTTAGGATTCTTGGAGAAGAATCAAGATCACATGTACAAGTTGAGCCCACCAGTTGTCCCACAGCAGATCAAGTTCGCACATCGTCATCGTCCTCTGTAGCCGATTGCACTTTATCCTTCAAAGAATTTTGTTTTGGGAGTGTGCGGATTTTTTTTCAGGGGAGTGTACGTTTATTACAGTTCTCACAATAACCGAAGCTAATCTTAAATTCTAAGGTTCAAACGAGTCGAAATTCTAAGAGCAAAATCCTTTTACGAGAGTTCAATAATCCGAGCGCAACCTATAAACTTAACCCAACAAAAGTAATTTTACTGAAAAAACATCATGTGATTTGCGTGACAAATATCAACTCGGGGGGGGGGGGGGGGTCCCCTAAATGCCGTACACCCCCACCTTAACCTAATGCACCGCAAGCATTGGTTAACAGTCTTCTCTGTTCGCCTTCTTGTGCCGCATGTCTTCTTGGGCGCGAGGGACTGTCCACTCAATAGGTTCCCTTAGAATCTGCTCCTTAACTGTCAAGTTCTCAACATGGCTCTGTGTTTCTGTAGCTGGCTCATCTCGAATTTCAAACGGGAACAAGCGCTGTACAGGATGCCTTAGAAATGAAGTTTTTCCCTTGTCAGCAACTCGAATAACTGCTCCTCAGGTCTTGTCATCTGTTCCCTTGATCAACTCATGAGGCGCTTTCCATTCAACCAAAAATTCCGGAAATTCCGGGTTGGGAAGCGAATGGAACGTAAATTTCCCGGAATAAAATTCCGGAAAATCGGAACAACCGGAAAATGCCGTTCCATTCGACCATTCCTGCTCGGCCCAGATTTCTCCGAGCCGGAATCGAACTTGTCCGCATAAGTCAATTCAAGATGGCTTCTCAACGAGCTTCTCAGTATCAGTGCACGGTCTGTCTCTTTTGCACGGAAAGCTTGCAGGACTTACTCAATCATGATTGCTCACCCACTACAGTGGAAATAGCTACAGCTAGGGTTGGTAAGTAGCACAGAAATGCTTATAAGCTTATGTATTAAACGAATGTAATAGTCACGAGCACACTTCCTCGTGCATGAATATTTCCCGCCATTACTTTTAGAGGTTATAAGAAGATGTATTTTCAGCGTACACGAATACTTTTCGCATTCTTTACGCTTATAACGGTCTATAATTACCCGTGAAAACAACGAACTGCCTGTATTGTTTTCGAGCGTGGTCAAAACATTACACCGAACATTACTATCTGCTTAGAGTAGGTGGCTAGTTTCATTTTTCTTACAAGAAATGGTTCAAACAGGGAGGCGCTAGATTGTAATAAATATCACTGCACATAGGATTACACCAGCTGTATATTTTATTTTAATTTCAGCTGATCTATACTTGCAGTATGTATAAATTAAGCTTTAAAAACAGTTGAAATAAATCAAATAATTTAACCTTTGACACAAGTGGAAAGCAATTACAGTGTAGTGTCCCTTCTGCTGCATTCAACTTCAACTTGAGATTTTGTTGTAAAAACAGCCAATGAAGTTTGTCTACAGGGAAACTTTATTGCATTTTTTTATATAGGCGCATGCTACAAATAAGTGAACCTAAATATTTGATTATTTTTTTCTCACTCCATTAACTGCCAATGTTATAGATGCAGTAAATGAAACAGAATTACCGGAGAGCCTACAAAAGTGGGATGATAAGCACATCTGCCTGCTCATCGAAAGCTATGGGCAATTCAAACATCTCTTCGAAAAAGGAAAAACAACAAAGAAGGAGGTGTTCCGAAAAATCTGTGCTCACTTTAATGAAACTTCAGAATATAAAGTAACCATTGAGCAGTGCATTAGAAAGTGGGATAAACTGTTAGCACAGTTTAAAAAGGTTGAAGACAACAACAAACACACAGGACAAGCAAGACAAACATGCAAATTTTATGACAGTCTTTAAGAATGTATCTGGGAGAGCCCCAATGTTAATCCAAGGTACACCTTTGATGTTGCACGTGTGGCATGTTCTTCATCAAGTCAAAGTGAATCTAACACGGAATGTGAAGATGATGGTGATGAGCTTGAGGTTGATGAAAGTGGCAACAATTTGAAGGGAGCAAACAATGTAAAGAAAAGAGTGAGAAAAAGAAAAAGCCATTCTTCAGCTAGTGAGATGCTTACATTTTTGCAGTCATACTCAGAAAAGAGAGGAAAAGTGGAAGAACAAAAAATCGCCTTACTTAGAGAGATGCATCAAGAAAAAAAAGATTTTTTTAGCCAATTTTTGGATGTTTTGAAAAAGAAGTAACTGAGTTAAAATTTGTTTTGCAGTAGAATCTCAATAACTTGAACATTGCTTCATTGTATCATCGTAATTCATCAAAATTCTACTGTATGCTTGACAATTTTCTTTCCAGTGTTGTGTTATGCTTTTATTTATATATGGTCAGTTCCACATTTTTGCCTCCCTCAACTCCCCCACCCCAGCCAAATCCCATCACATTCCCCACTTTAATATGGGCCATTTTCACAGCCAAATGTCTTCCACTGTGCCATGAATAGTGGGTGATGCTGAGGACAGTCAAATGCACAGTGGGCTGGGCTTCTATTTGAGTCAAATTCCCCTTACAGGAGAGGAGGGGGTCTCATTTGGAACTGATCTATTACAAATCTTTGTGTTGTTCATTCCAAAACACCTGTGCTGAAAGAAATTCATCAACCCTAAAATGAGTTTAACATTACTGCATAACACAGTGAAGGCACTAGTAATAATGTTGCTGTTGATAATTATTTTGCTTGAATAATTAAACTACTGTAAAACTCTATTAAGCACCCAGTCTTTATCCTACCACTCCCAACAAGCCCTCCAGTCAGAACAAACATTGAATTTTCAATGACCCTTGCTATTTTCTATAAATCTGGACATCAATTGTTCAAAAGTCTTGATAAGAAATGAGCAACCCCCCCCAGCCCCCCTTTCCCCCGAGGCTTAAATAGAACTTTTATAGTATCATTGTGTTTACAGATCACTTAGAGTAGTGAAATATGAACCACCTCATTTAGATAAAGATTATTTAGATAAAGCCACTTATTTTTACATTTTAGTTTTGTTCAGAATTGCACAATAGTTAATCTCTATTTTTTCATCCAAAATTGCCTTTAGAGCAATTACTTTGCAGTGCATTTAGAGATTAAAATTGAGATTGTGACGATTGAAAGTGAGTTCTTGGTTGCCAATTATGAACTGTAGTAGTTACGTATTTGCTAAGTTTTGATTACTGAGAGCTTAACTCACAGGGTTTTCATTTGGGTTTGGACACCAATCTTTTTAAATTGGTGCATGCCTTCTAAATTGAATTTAGAAAGTTAAGTCTAAACTCAGTGGTGGCTAGACTAACTGATTTTCTGGCCTTAACTAGACTAGAAATTCATCAAAGGGTTCTGGGGGAAGGGGACAATACAATACACCCCACCCCATCCAAGAATGCTTTCTGGTACTTATTGGGGATGATCCTTCTGTTTTGAAACCTTAATGAAAACCCTGTACTCATGTAGAAATAATGTTCATCAGATGGGTCCCTTTTTGTTCAGCTCTTTCATCTGGGTAGTGCCCGTCATCATCAGGATCATCAAAGCCATCATCATCCATGTAGCTGTCATAGAAATCATCATGGATTAAGCAAAAATTGTGAAGTACACAAGCAGTGATTATGAGATAAACTGCCAGTCTTACATCCATATGATCCAAGAAAAGGAGTTTCCTCCATCGCCCCTTCAAAAGTCCTATTGCTCTTTCTACTTTCGGTCTCAATGAAGAGAGGACTGTATTGAACCTTCTCTGTTGTCGAGACAAATGGCCATTGTTCCTGTAAGGAGTGATGAGCCATCTGAAAACAAAAATCATGCATAAGGCACTCCAAATGTCTAGGTAACACTTACAAGTTAGTAGTGGAAGGGGTGGGGTGGGTAGGGGGTGGTAAGTTTAAACTTACATTTCACTGTGCATTGTTTAAAACTTTCATTTTCTTAGTGCATACAACAGGATGATCCCAGTTCGATTTTTTAACGCCCTGATAAGTTACTGAAACGGCTTTTTATATTATAGCTAGGCTTAAAATAATATGTGATATAAACCAACGGATTGCAAAGTGTGAGTGAAGATCTGTTGGTGAGTCAGCAGTGCTTTGTTTATCTATACCTCAATAGGGGGTATCCTCCATCACCAAGAAGATGGGTATCACCAGGAAACTTATTTGCGGCCGTGCGTGACAGCTCAGAATTACGGAGCACCCTGGAGTCGTGAACTGATCCAGGCCATCCAGCCAGAACATCGGTAAAGATCATGTTATTATCACAAACAAGCTGAGGAAGTAAAGGAATGCCCATGTGAGAGAAATATTGTCAATTTTAATTACATAATATTTATATACTTGCTTTTCTGTTACCTGAAGATTCAATGAGAAGAACTTTTTTCTGTTGATATATGCATCTGGATCATCTTCTGGGGCTTGGATCCGGATATGAGTGCCGTCAATCAAACCAATAACGCCAGGGAATCCCCCTTCGTCTTCGAAGCTGGTTCTTATGGCTAGCTTTTCATTTGCTGTAAAATTATATTTAAAAATACCCGATTGTCAAAGCAATTACTCGGCAAATTTACCCTTTCGATTATTTTGTTATGTCACTGACCAAATAAACTCACCATTAGGCCATCGGATGAATTGGCCTGACAGATCAATTGCCGCTTGTGATACTCGCTTGAGAACTCGGTCCACACTACTCAGTGTTATGTCGAATCTGTCTGCCACTGCTCGAGCGGGTTCTTGGTTCGCCATACTCCACAGAAAAGCTAAGACTTGTTTTGTAGGTGGGATCACAGCTCGTCCAGATCCGTTACCAAGTGGTATCCTCCCTGTGGGCATGACCTCGCGAGTAAACAGTTCGCATGTTTCTCTCGTCATTCGAAAGTGACTCTTGAACTCGTCAGGAAAATACGCTGGTATCGTATACTCAAAGTAGTCGCCGACTCGATTTAAATTCCTTCGCATGTAACAGCTAGCTGCACTGAAAAAAATAATATCATCGTCGTCGCTTAAAATATCGTTCGTTTTAACTTCAGAGTCGTCGAACAACTCCAAAGCAAGTAAAAGAGGCAACGAGTCCGCCATTTGTTTTGCTTTGGTTTATTTTGTATTTCCGCGCGAAACTTGGAACGTGATGGCCTGCAACCGGTTAGTGCAACCAACCGGAAAATACTGTTCCATTCGCCACACGGAATACCCGGAATTTCAAACCGGAATTTTTGGTCGAATGGAAAGCGCCCATGTACAACTCCGGTTCTCCAAAGAGTGCGCAGAAGATTTTCATCATGGATGCTGACCACATCTCCCTGTTGCACGATATGGCCTGGTGAGGCTTCCTTCACTCGATGGGATTCTCGAAGGGCTGGCAGGTAATCACGTCTCCACTGATTCCAGAAGTGATTCATCAGGGTCTGCAAATATCTGGCTCTCCTTGAAACTGTCTCCTGTGTACTTGTGGGATTCACCATCCCCCTTGTGTTTGTGTCCGGTAATGACAACATCCGTCTGCCACTGATCAAATGTGATGGTGTTAAAGGTTCCTCTATCTCATCTGGATACATGTATGTCAAGGGTCGCGAGTTTAAGATGCACTCCACTTCAGCTAGAACTGTACAAAGTTCCTCATACGTCAAACGTGCCCTACCAAGAGTCTTCTTTAAACATCTTTTGGTGCTCTTGATCATGCGCTCAAAGAAACCCCTCACCAAGGGGCCTTCTCGAGATTGAATCTCCACTCTATCTTCTGTTTCAACATGAAGGATGCGGTGTCTGGGTCACTGAAGATCTTGGCATTATCAGAAATGAGAAGTTCTGGAATTCCACGGCGGGCTACAAATCTTCTAAGACACCTGATGAAGGCAGCCGTGGTGAGATTGGGTGTGAGTTCAATATGAACTGCTCTGGTGCTTCCGCACGTAAACAAACATATATACGCTTTGCTGACTTGTGTCTCCTTTCCAGCGGTGAATTTCACGAATATGGGTCCTGCAAAGTCCAAGCTTGCAAATGGGTGTCCTTCCTTGAGTCTAAACGCTGGAAGATCTGAAGACGGTTCCGCCCTATACGATTGCCCTTCATGGCGTATGTAAATCACCTTCCTGACGACCTGTCTCCCCCGAATGATCCAATAACAAGATCTCAGTTCCATGAGTGTTTCTCGCACGCCGTTGTGCATTACTCTGTGATGACAGGAGTTCACTGGTGGCTAACTCTTCAATGCTCGAAGGACCGGACATCACAACGCCACAGTTGGGTTTGGCAGATCTTGCCTTAAGATTGCTCACAAAGCGCAGAATGTGGCCCGTAACCCGATAGAGTTTGAAGACGTCACTGTAGTCATTACAATTAATGATTTGAGAGGTGCCCACTTGCGGTGAATTCTTCACGATGAGAGAAGCGGTTCCCAATTCTTGGCATGCTGCTTGAACCTTCATTTCCTTTAGGCATTCTGGTGGTGGATTAACTGGTTCAGGCAAGTCTGCAGTGTTACTTGTTTCTTGAGAACTTAAAAGCCATGATCGGCCATTCCACCAAAAATTGCTGGTCAAAAATGTTGATGGGTTTGTTCCTCTTGAGGCGAGATCAGCCGGGTTCTCCACACCGGGTACGTGATTCCAAACATCTGCAGGCATTAACCTTCTGATCTCCTCCACTCTGTTGTTGACAAACTGCTTCCATTCCTTGTCCTTTCCCTTTATCCAGTAGAGAACATTCTTCGAGTCTGTTCAACAGCGGGTGCACCTGATGTCTAGGCATGGTTCTAGTGCCTTCTTAATTTGCGAGATTAGTCTGGCTAGAATTAGAGCAACCATTAACTCCAGTCAGGGAATTGTTTGTTTCTTCAGTGGCGAGACACGGGTCTTCAATGCAATCAGCTGAACGTGTGCACTGCCTTGAGGTTTAGTGACTAAGTAGACCACTGCTCCATACGCCGAGTTTGATGTATCACCAAAAACCCTCAAGTTCATAGGTTTGACCCTCATCTCCCATTTTTGCCCTGATGCACCTTGGGAGACAAATGCTGTTCACCGTTTCCAGTTCCGTGATCAGTTTACACCATCTTGCCTTCAACTGAGAGTCAAGTTCTGTATCCCAGCGGTACTTTGCCTTGCAGATATCTTGTAAAAAAATCTTCAACTGGACAATGATTGGAGAGATTAAGCCCATTGGATCGTAAAATCCTGCTGTCACACGTAATACATTTCGTTTGGTGGGACTTAATCCATGTGCAGATTCCACATGCATTTGAAACTTGAACAGAAACTCATCATCAACATAGTTCCAGTTTGTACCAAGTACCTTCTGCTCGGTACTGGTGTCTCTCTCCCCAAGGCCACCGACTGTGATTCGATTGAAAGTTTCATCTTCTTCAACAATATGGCTGTTCCCTTGTTGAGGTAAGTTATCTTCTCCCTGAGATTCCATGAGGGGCCTTGAGTTAGACAGCCACTTTCATAAGTTAAATCCACCTTCATTCATTCTCTCTTTCGACTTGAGATAGAGCTGGAATGCTTCATTCACCTCCTTGAGGCTCAGACTGAGATCATCCACATACAATGAGCGAAGAATCAGCTTCACAAACTCTGGTCTTCCTTCTCGTAGCTTGTTACATGCTTGAGCAGAGTGGCGTTCAACAGGAAGGGGCTTGAGGTAACTCCGAAGACAACACATGTGAATATGTAAACTATGACCTTGGGCTCTACCAATTCTACATCATCTACCCACAGAAAACGCAGGGAGTCTCTATAGAAAGGCCTTTTCAACATCTGCAATAACTACAATGGGATGGAGTCTAAATCTGATAAGAATGTCCAGAATGTCTGGGGTAAGTGATGGCCCAGTGTACAGGCAGTCATTGAGTGCTGACCCATTTTCCTTTGCCGATGCATCATAGATGACAGGAAAGTAGTTATAGACTTGGGGATACCAGCTCAGTTTTGTCAAACTGATCTGTTATCGACCCAAGTCTAAACTACTTTCCATATAATGGTAACCAGCTTTTGGAAATCTATATGTTTTTTAAATCGTGATCCCACATAATAGAATCCTTTGCGTGACACAATTCTCGGAAACACAGAAAGTCAATGATGTCATACAATAGGGGGTTCCCCGAGGAAAATTAGTCATTACGACACGGATGGTTACATTGCATGACTTTCTCGGAAACGTGGGAAGTTGATGATCTCATTGTCTAAGAATTTTCCGCTTGTGAACAGGAAATGAGTCATCACGTATAGCCTATTGTTTCAGATCACGAGACGGTCGTATGATTTTTTCAACCAATCAGATGCTTTCATTTTTTATGTATTTTCACATATTTGTTCATAAACTTTCGTTTGTACATGTACTTCGGTTTGTATGTGAAAATACATACATAATTTTTGGGTGTACAAGTTGATTTTCAGCAACCATGCCACACTCTATCAAGCAACTTGAAACGAGTATTGATTCATGTATTAGTGATATCAACGATAAGAAAAAGGAAATTATTTCAGCGGTTGGTGATCCGAGTTTCAAGTTCGATTATGTCTACGGGGAATTTATTTCATCAGTGGTAGAAAGAAACGAAGAATCTCTTCAACAACATAAAGGGCAGTTCATCATCATGAAGCAAGTTCTTGATTGTTCCATAGCTATTACAGAGCGTGAACTCAAACGTCGCCAATATCAGAAAGAACTAAACATTCTTGCCAAAAGGAAGGAAGATAAGTTGGTACAAGTTGTTAAGAAGGTACAAAAGAATAAGAGACGAAGGTTCAAGTCATATAAAAGTATCGGCACAGTTTCCTTGGGAAGTTCCAGTTCATCACAAGAAATCACAACACAAGAAACCACACCAATAATTGAGGAAATCAATTGAAAACGTGTGATTTTACTTTACGTTTGGATTATAAGATTTGAAAATGTTAAGACACATCTTTTTTACTTTTATATGTAATGATTTTACACTTCTGCTGTATTTGCATGACAAAACAGGCCTGTCTTGAGTTACCCTAAGGCTGTTTATAATGTCCGTATGCATAGCTTGTCACACCATTATCGTGAATATACCGCTTATCATCGAAGCAAGATAATGACACTTTATTAAGCTCATAGCTTCCAAGTTGATGGTTATTGCTTCGGATTGTTTTCATTGTATGATACATTTGCTTGTTATTAAATAGAACCTCTTTATAATTTTCATGTTTGATGTCATTTTTTATTATATTCTTTTTAATTCCTTTAGCTGTCTTACCTCCTTTTTGGTTGTCTTTTATGTAGCTATACATTTTTGATCTTAATCCAACGAATTCACATATAGGAACTCCTGCGGCTTCATCTTTGAATTTACCGATTACTTTTTTATTTGTCTAATCAAAATATGGTGAGCTTTCAGGGTAGTCGCTGTTATCGAATCTATTTTTATCCTTCCAGAAGTCTGAGTAGACATCTTTAGCTTCAATTTCATATGTAAGACTATCGGTGTCGGTAAATAACAGCTTAGCTTTATCTCCATACTTCTTTTTGATGTAGTTATAATGAAAATCATACATTAATGTTTTACTAAGATCTAGGATACACATACCCACATAAGCCGGCCTGTTTAGGGTTAGTGTTTCTTTAATCTTATCAATAGCTACAAGGTTTTCATTGAAGATCTTACTACTTACATATGTTGGTTTAGCAGCCATTTTTAATAGTTTCTTTTCATCAGTTACTAATCTGACATCTACTCTCTTTCTGATATTTTCCATTGTTTTTCCAAATACACTGTTGTTCATAAGTTTGAAGAAATCTTTCTCAAAAGCATTTTTTGCATTAGTTCTTTTCTGAGTGTTGAAATCAATATATTGCTTCAACCATGCAGACTGATCAAATTCTAATACTCGATGAATTTTTATTATTTTTAATCCAAGATCTGTATATAATTGAAGGTTTCTATAGTGTAGAACATATTTTTCTTTGTTGCTTAAAGTTGGAATCAGTTTTTGTATGATACCTGTTGATATATTATATTTGGTAGCTATTTTTTTACAATACCCAGATAGCATATCTTTATTTACACAAACCCTCTCAGCAGCTAGTGGATAGTCATTATGAAGGTCATGCAATTCTTTGGGATATTCTAAATCAACTTCTAATATTAAACCTTTTTTGCTTTTTTCATTGTATTGAGCTAAATCTATGTTGTTAATCTGTTTATCTGTCATCCATTTAAAACCTCCAGTTGGTAGGTATTGCGACATAGCCCAACCATATAAATTATTTGCGTCTAGATACATGATATACTTTGAGGGTGCCTTCTCATTGTATGTTTTCATGTATTTATTGTTAGCTTTACCGTATCGATTGGCAATATATGATATACCACCCCTCATACCTTTTTCAATAAATTGAAACATATCAATGTCAGTCATTAGTTCCAATTTGATATCAGTCATTTTTAGCATAGCATCCCATGACAAACCAGGAGATGTGAAATAATGACATGGATCAAGTTTATAGTATTCTAAGCATGTTCTCCTAAAGTTTTCAAACACATCAGCTAATAGAAGGATGTCAGATTTCAAATACAAGTCATGATACTCACCCATTGTTTTAAGCATGAATGTTTCCCATACAGTCTGAGCATGTTGATAATCTTTATTGCTTATATGCTCATTATTCATGATACTAAAAAAGTCTTCTTTTGTTGGTAGTTTTTCATTGAATTTATCAAAATTGTCCATATAATCATAAGGGTAGACCCCCTTTTGTGCCATTAAATCAAGCTTTTTACCTTTGAATTTTTGAGAGGTATATTTTAATGATTCTTTTGGTAGATTACTCACTAGTTTTTCCAAACTAGAGCTCATAAATTGGAAACTATCAATAAAGGTCAGATGATTACCAAGCATGAAAGCCATATATTTCTCCATGTTATTAGGAATTGCATTGATGTTTATTTGACATTTTCACCTTTCTTATTTGTATATGTATGCTTCTTGACTATTTCACCAATCTCTTGCATTATAAAATGGCTGTCATACCCACGGAGATTATGGAATATAACAGGAATTTTTATCTCTGCTGGATTTACTCTAAGTTTTAGATTACATTCTTGATGAGTTGATCCTCTATACTGACCAGTAATATGACAGTGATCTCTAACTTGAATGTCTTTTTCAGTATATTTTTTATCACAAATGTGGCATTCTTTAGCTCTTTGAAATTCTTTTTCATCTTTTTTAGTCATTTTTAATGGTTTGTTAAATTCTTTTTTCATAACCTTCTTGCAATATTTGACGTCTTCTAGCATAGCTTCCATAAATTTGTATACGGCTTTTTCACCCCTATATATTTGCGCTGGTTTAGTGTATTTATCATTATAGCAACAAACGACCTTATAACCATAACTACAGTCTGTATGCTTCTGATAAGCCTCTGTGTATGATTTATCATTATCAGGTTGACAACCATGTATTTTTTCAGTAATAGCCTCAAAATCTGCATAAATAACAAATGGTACTGGTAGTTGTTTATGGAAATTGTTGAATTTTAGTATATTATTATCTTTGTGAGGCATTTTTATCGCTTGTGCGCCATTCACTTGCATACAGTTTTCTTTATGATCAGTTAATACTCTTTCAGAGCTGAAGCATTGAAGACAATACATGCAGAAATGTTTTCTTTCTTTGTGTTTTGTCTGATTGTACATTAACTTATTAAAATCTTTGATCAACACATAGTGCTTTTTTTCATTTTCTGTTATCAGAAGAAGATTCATGCGGTCTTCATATTTTTCTTTTGAGACATAAATTGGGTATGGTTGTTTGTCTTCATAACCGAAAACATTGATGTTGATCTTATTTTGTTTTTCTATCTTGTTGTACTGTTTGGTGGTGACTGGAAATTCAATTCCTGAATAATCCAAATTTTCAATATATTGCTTATCAACTTTTTTGATTCTCTGTGAGTCTTTAGCTTGAGGATTCAAATGTCTGATGTGACACCACCTAAAGCATTCATTATCCTCATTTTTCATGTTGATCAATCCCTTCGCACTGTTTCTGAGTTCTTGGGGTAGTTTAATATATGAAGAGCCTCTCATTGGTTGATATTTTACAACATTAAGATAATGGTTTTCAACTGATTTAACAGTCCAACCAGACCCTTCAGATATCCATTGAGCTATTTTATTCAAGATTTGCTGTTTTGACAATTGTAGTGATTTAGTAATTTCTAGATTATTTATAATTGTTTGAGCTACACTGTTGAAATATGCGGTCTTATACACTATTTCTCCATCTGATATTTTTGTGAATGTTACCTTAAGCGTTTCAACAAATTTCAGTCCTTTCATGGATTTTAGTGTACTTATAATATGATATGCTATAGCCTCTCTTGTGTTTTGTAGTTGCACTAGTGGGTCTTTGTTATTTTTGATACTTATTTCAAAAGACTTTGTATAGCCTTTCAGAGCTTTATCTGTTTGCTCTATCTTAGTCCTTGGTAATGGGACTGGTTTTTTAGTTCTTGGTGCTGGCACTGGTGGAAAAATTATATTGTTTTCATAATCTTGAACCATTTGATTTACACTCTTACGAGGTGCTGGGATTGGTTTGACAGTCCTTGGTGTTGGAACTGGTTTGGTATCATCTACCACAATAATTTCAGGTTTTTTCTTCTGTTGCTTTAATAGCATTTGGATTAGTTGAGACTTACTCAATTTTGTTAAGTCTGATTTTTCCATTATCTATATATATATAATTATATAATATTTCTTTAAGTCCTTTTTATAGTGCGTTTATTTTTGGAATCATTTTTGAAATAATTTGAGATAGTTATATATGATTGGTCATATATGATTATCTTTTTATGATCGCCTTGCGTTATTCGTTGTTGTATTTTTGTGAATTCAATTGATGCATCATAGTTTTATTGTGTTTATATTTACTTGCAGGATGAAAATATTTATTACATTCAATGCAATGATATTTATTATCTGGATTGTCATTATACTTCTTACAATAAAGACGTCCCATAATACGTTTTTCTTCATCGGTCATATACTTTTTAGGTCTTCCCCTTGATTGTTTTACCATTACTATATAGTACGATTATTTTTTAAGTCATTTTAGTGCGTTTAACCTTTATCAAGAATTTAAGTGATCCAATAATGGATCCATTAAACTATATATTTCTTAGTTTTTATTGTGTGTTTAAATGAACGAATTCACGGATCTGCCTATTAATATTATCCATATGTTTATTAGTTTTCAAATGACAGAATTTTCCAGCAAGTGAGTAGTTGATATTGTTATTACATGCACGGCAATACCACTCTTTATTTAACATATAACGAGTTTTGGATCTTTTAATAGCTTCTTTTTTGGCTTCTTGGGTTTGGTATATAGGCGGTCGCCTCCTACCTCTTTTTATTATTACTTCTTTTTCCATTATATTATTACTATATATTATTTTATCTTTATATGCGTTTAAATATGGTTGAGAATTCAAATGATCCAGTTATGAATCTTTTAAACTATATTCAGATATTCATTTCAGTTTTCAATTCAGCTATATTATCAACTTTTGTTTGTTTCAACACATTACATTTCTCATCGTATTTATTGTTTTCTATCTCATTGCAGATAATATTCAATAACTGTTTCAATGTTATATCTTCATCCATTTCATGTATTTTTTTATGATAAAGTTTCAATAATTTCTTTTTATATTGTAACATATCCAATCTACGCTCATTATCGTATATTTTATCACGAAGATTGTCTGATTCATCTTCACATTCATTAATTTGAACATTTATTTTTTCAATATATTTCTTAATACCACTCATGATATATATAAACATTATATATTTTTGACATCTTTTAACGGTATCCATGAATTAAATTCTTTTGGATAACCAGACCATGATACCAAAGCTTGTTTTTTCTTGTAATCCCTCCTAATGACTTTGCCAATTCTGAATACATCCTGTTTTGCTAATTGTAATTCAGGTTCATAAAATGACCCTTCTATTGATTCATTATTAAGATCCTTTAACTTATATGTAATAGGGTTTGTGTATTGGATTTTATCAACTGTGAATACCTCTTCAGTCCAATTACTTGTATATCCTTTATCAAATACCTTTCTTTTATACTTTGAAATTCTAACCTTATCACCAACTTTGAATTTTACTTTTGATGATGATGGTTCCATATCACCATATAAAGTGAGATATACACTTCCCTCGTTCTTTTTATTTACTTCTGCCGGTTTCATTTTGATGCTTGAATGCTTTGTACTGTTGTATTCATTTAATAGTTTTGGTAACATGTCTAAATATTGTGTTGTATTTTGAGCTGTAAATTGTTTCCACATTTTAGATTTTAATGTTCTGTTAAATCTCTCAATAACAACAGCTTTACCTTCATTGAAAGTAGAATACATCTCAATATTATTTTTCTTTAGCCAGTCTTTGAAAGTTTTATTATAGAATTCAGATCCTTGATCTACCCATAAATATTTCGGTTTTCTTTTATACTTTTTAATAACATCATCAAATGATTCAGTAATTGTATTACCGGTTTTATTTTTAATGGGAATGCTCCAAGCAAATTTTGAAAACACATCAATGATGTTTAACAAATATCTATATCCTTTATTCCATTTTGAAAACTTCTGCATTTCTACAAGGTCAGCGCTCCAAATATCATCTATTCCATTAACAATAACTCTTCTTGTTTTAAATTTTCGTTTGATTGGCTTATGTAATTCATCGGCTAATTGTTGAGCCCAATCATTTTTACTCAACGCCGCTTTCCGTTTTTTGGCTTCCTTTTTTGTTTAACACCAAGGCCTAATTTCTGTTTTATATCAATCGTGTTTCTAGCCAACCAATGACCCCATTGTCTCTCATCATATGGTACTTCATCTAAAGCTTTGACCATTTTTCTGTCTGCTCTATTCTTGCACTTTCTGTCGTCTTTACAAACACTATAATCAACATCGTGCTGCATGGCAATGGCATCCGTTCTTCCTGTAGGTTGGTCATATATTTCTAATATTTGGCCAGTTGTTGGGTCATATTTCACTTGACTCTCTAAATCATTATAAGGCCCAGTATATTTATGACCGGGTAATGTCCAACCGCCTTTGGGTTTTGGTAATTTACCGATAGCCTTATGAATATCAACAGCACCACCATGAATAGGGTCTAGTTTTTTCGATAAATCCGATGTGAAACTGTTAAGAGCTTGATCAAGGTATTTGTTTACAGTACCTTTAATCTTTCGTTTTGCAAAATCAGATTTAATTGCCTTTGATGCTCCGATTCTACCTAAATTATACAAACCTTTTAAAGCGCTTTTAGCTGCTATTTCACCAAGACTGTGACTACCTTCTATATCTAAAAATCCGCCAGCCATCTCTGACTGGCTATTTATTTTAAATCTTTATTGGATACAAAACGTGTTTTAGTAGCCCCACATTCGCTACATTGAGATTTTAGCATAAGACGATTATTTTTTGTTTTAACAAGTTTTTCAGTACCAGGTACCGATTTTGTTTGCTTCTTCTGTTTTACACAATATGATTTAACCATTATATATATAAGTTAGATATTTTTGAAATAATGTTCGAGGAATCTCTCATTCTTCATTGTGTCATATATGTCGAACACTTCCAATAGATTGTAATATGAATTCCCTTTATTCATTTCATTCAGAAAGTATAAACAGAAGTAACCACATGTTGACGTTTTTATATTTTGGATTTGATTGTTTTGATGTAACAGAATCAAATTCTTTCTTTTTGTATGATTTACGATCTCTTGAAATGGAGGCATACCGAAACTATCAAAATAATTTATCACGTTGTCTTTGACATATGTGGCCACCCAATGGCTTCCACTCATATATGAGGGTTCAAGATTGTATATGAATAACGCCTGTTTATGCTTATGTGGAACTTTCTCATCCCTCGATAGAACATCTTTGATTGGGATGTTCAAATATCTACACCATTTTATTAGATCATGATTACTTAACGGGATATCTTTATGGAATTTTGGTTTTACAGTATTGCCCCTAGTAGTGGTATGCCATTGAATGGGCTGTTTTTCCCTAATAGTATGCCTTCTCCCGACTTGTTTTTTTTGGTAGTTTTTTTTTAATCCCCATACCAATTGGATTATCCCATGTACCTATAAATGGAGGTGGTTGTCTGTATGCACCAATTCTCGGAGCTCCCTTACCCCCTTTTTTCTTACTAATTCCCATTCGTGGAGCCCCACTACCAGTTTTACCAGTCAAAGCATTTAGAAGGAGTGGAACACCAATGCTTGCCAACAGAGTGCCTAAAAATCCACCTGATTGTGTTTTTGTTGGTTTTACATGAACACCTGAACCTGATTGAAGGGCATTCAATATATCCTGTTTTTGTTTCGTCGATAAAAGATGCTTATATTCTATCAGCTTATTAATTTTGTCTTGTGGTACGAGAAAACCACCCGACTGTACGCCTTTGCCAGATATTGATTTCACAATCTGAGAAGCACCTTCTGAAGCCAATCCAGCAAGAGCTGATAGCCCAAGGGTTTTACCTATAGTTGGTGCTAGTGTCTTTCCAATACTTAAGATAGAAGTTAGTAGACTACCTCCAACCTGTTTTCTGATATTACTTTTAACAAGTTTGATATCCATACCCTTATTCATCATACGATTCTTCTCCAATCTCTTCTTTACCATTGCTGGTACATATAGAATATCATTTCCGTTCAGAGATTCATTTGATAGTCTGAGAACAATAGTTTCCCTTTTTTTGAAAGCATTGCTAAGATTCTTCTTTTGATTGTCAGACAAATTTACTTTGATTTCAAAAAGCTGAGTCATTTGCTGTATATAATATATGTTATATAATTTTTTCCAGTTATAAAACATATATGAAATGAGGATATTTATTTTTATTAGTAATACATTACTTATTATACAATTTTACACTATAACCAATTCATTACCCACCTTGTCAATGACAACAGATTCTTCATATAGGACTACAGCATGAACATTGAAGTTTGCAGCTGCATTCTGGCTTAGTCTATACCTGAAGATTAGCTGTTTCGGATCTCTTGTTATTTTTTCAGTTTGATATGTAAGATTGAAATAAATCAACCCAAACAAAGAACTATAGTTTGCTAAGTTCAGCTGAGTTCCGCTGTTATAGTCATTTTTCCGCATAGCATATGACATCAAATCGTTATAGATTCTCACTTTTGATTCTGTATCATACTCTGTTTCTGGATAAAAGACTCCATTTCCATATTCTAGTCTACAGTTTAAAAGGGAAGAGTTATTATCAGCAGCATTAAGTTTAAAAGTGTCCATTAGATAAGGACTGTCTTCTTCAACTGCATCATTAGGCGGGTTTGTTCTTTTCAAGTAAACAAAAATGTGTTTGACATTGTCAATACTGCTTGAAATCTGGAAAAATCCTGATGATTGTGTAGGAGCTGATGCTTCGTACATTTCCCTTAAATATTTCCACTGAGTTTCTTTAAGAAATGAACTAACGAAATTGTCATACAATGAATCCTTTGGAGTTAGTTTTGGCACCCAGAGCAAAAACCTGTTAACAACAATTCTTCCAGCATCAGTTCCATTAGCCATGTGAATGAGTTCACCATCGTTTTGTAGCTCAATGTTAAATTGTATTTGCATTGGTACAAGCATCTTATCTTCAAGTTCTTCAAAAAATGAGAACCTGTTCAATGGTATGATCACATTAATGTTTTTAGGACCACCTGTACCATTATCGCGCAGAGCTTGAGTTTGCAACCTGCGAGCTTCAAATCCTGTGTTATTCGCAGCTGTTGTAGCATTCGTGTCCAAATACCAGAAACTGTTTTTAGCAACTGATCTACTGTAATCATCAGAATACTCTAGCAGGTTTTTAACAAAAGTGACTTTATGGAGATTGTCAGTGTCATAAACTATTTTTCCTGCAGATTTAATCATTATGTGGTCAATTAAGGAATGCCCTCCATTAATTACCGTTATTCGATCAGCAGCAGCATATCCTGCTCCGTCTGCTAATTTCTGTAGTTGGAATTGGACTTCAATATAGGCATTGTACCAATCGTAGAAACTCGATCGATCATTAATTGTAAATTTATAACCATTTTTCGTTTGGTGTTGACCGTTAGCTGGAGACCTGATTACATCATCGAGTTGGAATCGCACCAACTCATTTCTTTGTAGAAAATTATCTGTTCTAAAAGACATATATTATTATGTTATATAATTTTAACAATTAAAAAATATATTCATTGATTCTATACAAATCTAACTCTACGTCTTCTCCTCAAACCATCTCCAGAAATGAGTCTATTCAGTATCATATCAGTACTTTCTTGATCTAGTTTTGGCTGATAATGTTGCTGCAGCTGTTTAATGGGTGAGGATGGAACAATTGCTGTTTGTCTTGTAGCTCCTTTTCTCAAATTTGTCAATCTTTTCATTATCAAATCACCAGATTTTTGAGATACCGCCTTACCCAGTCGCTCACCTGCATGGGATATCCCCGATTCTAACGCCTTCTTTGCTATTGGCTTAGCAAATTTCTTGAAAACAGATGATGCAACACTCTTCAACGGTTTGAAAATATTATCAACGATAATTCCCGATCCTTTGTGTCTGTATACAAATTTACCAAGTTTTGGATGGTAAAATCTTTTGAATTCATACGGTTTCATTATACTATTATGTTATATTATTCTATACTTTTCAGAATCAGTGAGAAAGCTGTATCTGCGCCATTCAAGTTAACTAATCTTCTTTTTCCATCTGTGATGTATATTCGGATACTACTGATAGTATTTTTATTAACTGGGTTATATGTAACCCGTTTAGGTTCTAAAGTGAAGCTATAACTAGGTTGGAGTACACTGGTAGAGAAGCTATAAATGATGTCTGTATCTTGACCGTCGACAAGTGAATCATTAATTAGGTCACAATGGATATTCAAAATATCGGTGTCTTGACTTAGATTTGGTACTCTAGGACCAATATTTGTTCCACTTGTCAATACTGTCTTATCAAACCCGATTAGATCATTAAAATTGGAATGCGTTAAATCAAGCTGATAATTCTGAGCCAATGTAATCGTAACCCTAAATGTTGTCTGATCAAATTCAAGAGTGATTGGATATTCATCACCGTTCTTTGTTATATCTTTTATATATTCATCGAAATCAGTATAATTCCATACTCCTGATGGAAATTGTATGTTGTGATAAGTTGTACCATTATTAGAGCTATATTTTATTAATTGATTGTTGTATCCTGCGTTAACAATGAACCATGTGAAACTCATATTGATAATTCTGTTAAGACCGATAACATATTGAGAATTACTATCCAATATCATTTGTTTAGTAAATTTTGTTGTGAAATCTTCAGGTTTATTATTTAATTGGGACTTCACACTATAGGAGGATAATACTATCTCTCGTTCCATATATAATAAAGTTATATTAATTATATTTTGAAGTACTTATTATACATTTTATTATATTGTGATCTATTGATTTTCGATATTTTCAATAATGTGTCCAATATAGTTACTGCCATATTTCGCATCTCAATGCTGGTATTCCCTGCCAATCTTTCACCAATAATCAATTCCAATTTTTTTAAAAGCTGCTTTACATCATTAAAAAACATAATATTTCCACCTCTCTGTTTTTTTCCCCGACTCTGGATTCCAGAACCTTTTATTGTTTCCAATTTAGTATTATAATGTTTTATGTATTCATTTAAAGTAACTCTTGCATTGTCTATTCTTTTGTTTCGCATTTGTCTCTCAGCTTCTGATATAGCCCCACTTTTGAACTGTTTTGTAACATGTGACTTATAACCACTTAATTGACTCCTTTTTGATTTTGCATCATTTATAATCTTATTAAGATAGGCCTTAGTCTTTTTATGTGTCATTTCTGGTTGATTTAACCTCATTTCCACATTTTCATAATCCGTAATACCAATATCATTCAAAATCTCATTACTTATATCTTCATTATCTAATCCATAATCGATCTCATCGTCGTCATCATATTCTGGCGGTAAATCATCTGGTTGATTAACAAAGTATTCAGGATCAACATAAATATTCTTATTTCCTTCCATAAGATCTTGTAAAGATTCTTCATAAGTAGGTGGTTTAGGTACAATTTGTTTATTTTGATTTGGTGGGACATAATCACCAAATAAATCATCAACTTGCATGTCTTCGAAAGGGTCAACTTCAGGCATATAATCAATACCTTGATCAGCTTTTTTAGGTGCTCTTTTCTTTCTTATGGGTACCCTTAAATCTACATTACTGTCGATAACATCATCTAATTTACTAGTCACAGGTTTGAATACCTTAGCCAATGACTCTTGACTTATCTTATGACTAAGATTATGTTTTGTGATTGCATCATGTACAAGATTAATCTTATTACCTAATAGAGATTTACTCTTTGCAAGTTCTTTCCATTTAAGTAAACTCATTTATTGTTATATTATCACATTACATAAAAACATGAAAAACGGAAATTATATATAAAAAACAACGTTTAACACCGTGTTATACACCGTGTTATACACCGTGTTATACACCATGTTACACACCGTGTTACACACCATGTTGTATTGAAATAATATACCCATATTATATAATGATAATACCAAATTACGATATTGAAGACGATATGGTCTCGAACTTTAGACAGTTATATGATTTCATGCCAGATCAATCATTTAGGATGTTGGTTTGTGGCCCAAGTGGTTCGGGAAAAACAAATACACTTATGCATATGATTTACAATTTATTGTACTTTGATAAAATATACCTGTATGCGAAAAACTTAGAGCAGTCCAAGTATCAGAATCTTATGGATATGTTCCAGCCAATAAGTGATGAAGCTGGTTATAATGTTATTGAAGCAAGCAATGATCAAATTATTCCTGTAAATGATATTGATAATGAAAGTCAGAAAATAGTGATATTCGACGATTTCGTATGTGATAAAAACCAAAAACCATTAGTCGACTATTTTATACGAGGGAGACACAAAAACTGTAGTGTGATTTATTTGAGTCAGAGCTATTATAAGACACCGAAAGACATAAGATTGAACTGTTCACATTTCTGTATATACGAATTCCCAAGTACCAATGAGAAAAGTCTAATTTGCCGTGAAAACAGTATTTCAAAACAATTATATGATAAAGCAACTAAAGAACCATTTTCATTCATATATATTGATAAACCAAGGAAATTCACAACTAAGAATTTCAATGAAAAAATATAATATAATGTTATTGTATAAATGAGTTACTCGAATGGATTACTACCATCAACAACAACAACAACAACAACAACAACATCACAAGGGCCACCAGGCCCGCCAGGCGTTGGCTTTAAATTGACAGATGATGGTAATTATGATATGCAAGATAAAAAAATAGTAAATATAGGACCAGTCACTGGCTTGAATAATGTGATTGATTTCAATTTCGCTAGAAATACATTTGTTAGTAAGCATTTACCATTAGTTACAGCAAATCTTGATATGAAAAACAATAATATAAGAAATTTAAAAACACCAATTTCAGAAAAAGATGCTGTTAATAAAGAGTATGGAGACACGCATTATTTAAAATTAGATGGAACAACTCATATGGTGGGGGATCTTGATATGCGGGGACATAAACTAATTTTACCCGGTGAGATTGATATGGATAGAAAATTAATCACAAACATGGACACTGATGAAAATAATGATCTTTGTGCAACTAATATGATAACTCTTAAAAATTATAATAATAAAAAAGCTAATATTACAGATGCATATATGAAAAATGAAAGAATAGTATTAACTGATCATTTAGATGCTAATTATCATTCAATAACAAATATCCAAACAGCAAGTGATAATGATTGTTTTAGTCTGTATCATGGGAAAACTATTTTTTTAACATCAAATGGTCAACAATACGATGCGAAGAATAAGAAAATCGTAAATGTAATAACCGATGAATCCAACGATTTAAGTAGTGTAAACATGGTTACTTTGAAAAAATATCACCCAAATGCACCTTCTCATACGCATGAAGTCACTCAGGATATTGATTTGAAGCATCTGTTCAATATTGTGAATTCAAAACAACAGTCATTTGATTTTTATCGCACTCATTACGATCATCTTCCATGTTATGAAGATATCCGGGGAATATTTCTCAGTCGCAAAGAAGAATTTCCGATGGAGGTTCAACTTAACATGAATCATCACAGCATCACTAATCTCAAAGACCCGCAATATGGAGGAGAAGCTGCGACAAAAACATATGTTGATACACATTTAAACGAAAAATTAGACAAAACGATTTCCAGCGATCTTGATATGCAAAGTAATAAAATTACTAATCTAGCAACACCTTTACCAAATGAGAATGGTGCTGCCGTCAATGTTTCGTTTTTCAACTCCGAACTCAACGATTCTAATTCGAACATGTACACACGAATAACAGACGATTATAAGAGTTATGTAAACAAGTCACATATATCTTCCTCAGCTAAAAAAGACGTTTTCAGATACATGATGGAAGATGTTAATCAGAGCTCATCGGAGAGTAATATCGTTGTCAATGGGATCATTGATTTTGTATCCAGTCCACACAAAATTAACAAGAAAGCCTATGATATAACTCTTACGATAGACAATGACAATGACTTCGCGTCAAGGATAGGTTTAAATGCACTAAATCTTTCTCAAGGTGAGTACACTATGGTGATTGAGTTTTTCGTTCCAGATAAAGCTTATATTAGTTCGACAACTGTCAGTGTTGTATCAACAGTTATTAATATTGGGCAGCAAACAACAAAGATATTTAACACTGAAGGATATACGAAAAGCATTGTTCACCTGCATAAATGGCAGATCAGTCCTCCAGAATATATAATGATAGATCTTCATGGAAGTATAACAAAAGGAAATACAAATAAAGCACATCTAATCGTTTATGGTGTTCAAGGACATGTCTCGAGTGTCGATCCAGATGTATTTGATTCTATTTATACAATCGAAAACGGTAAAATGACAATGGAGACCGATATTGATTTGAATGGTAGAAACATAATTGGTTTACCTATAAAGAAACAAAAATTCATATTTTTAGGCAATTATATGAAAAATAAGAACACTAATGATATCATATTCAACGGTTCATCATCATTTATTGCATTAATTAATATGAAAATAGTAAAATTATGGTTAATTATATTGGATAATAAACCGCCTGAAGGATACAAAAAAATGGTTATATTAATCGGTAACACTTCATTTGCACCTCAACAATGGAATAAAACATCAAATAAAATTTATTACACTTTCAATATATTATCATCAGTTATCAATTTCAGGGAAGGTACAGTTGTACAAATCAAATTAATATCAATTGATCATATTACATATGCACCTTATAATTGCCATATTAGTGTACTTTTTGAAGAGTTTTAATATAATAACTAAAACAGGCATCTTCAATTTTAATCACATAGGAAAAACATACACCATATTTTTATATATAAAAGCTACATTTAATATAATCAATAAATATACATGCCGAATTTAGAGCAAGCAATTAATTTTTGTAATAAATTTTTCACAACCCAAAAAAACCTACATCCTAATACTGAAGATGAAATATTAAAATCGGCTTTAATATATCAATTTTTGTATATAAAAAATTTAAATAAGCCAATATCATTTAACCAAATATTAGAAAAACACCCTGACATTGGATTAATAGGACCAGGTTCTTGTACTCTAAATACCAAATACCAATTTTTAATTAAACATGCTATTTTTCATGATGCATTTGGAAGATTTTATAATGACTATGAAATGGGGCCTGGATACACATATTGCTTCCTTTCAATACCGAGGAAATTAAAAAGATCTCCAATAATGGGTCAAATCTCTGGATTATTATATTGCCTCATTTCAAATCCTAAAATTTAATTATTATTATCCAAATATATAATATAAATGACTGAAACAGACATCTTCAATTTTAATCATATTGATAAAAGCATCAGCAAAGAAAAACTATCTGAAATCAAAGCATTATATCGATTTTAACACAAGCGTTTTTGGTGCTATAAGAAGGCTTTCCAATATTTCAAGAGATTGAATTTAGCTATTAATTTATCTCGATTATTCCTCTTTCAAGCTGCTCCTTGATTACGTGATCGTACACCTTAAGTTGTTCAGGTTTAAGTCTGAGTCGTCGTAACAAGGACTGTAATCTTCATAGACTGAGACTATAGTTGTCAGGCAATGGGTCATGATCCTCCTTCCAGGGGAGTCCTACTTCATATCTTTGGTTTCTAAAAGTTATCTTCTCATTGAATGCCTCTAAGACAGAGTTCTCTTCCGGCTTGATTCCTAGTGATTCCAATTCCCAAAAGGTGTTGAGCTTATTGTCAAGTTCCTCGTCAGCTTGATTTCTGTGTGTGTCAACATGAAGCACATGTGTCACTGCCAAATTGACTGAGTCAGAGTGGTTGCCTAAAGACGATGCATTCTCAACAGGACCAGATATTGTCCATCCAAAGCAACAGGGCCAGATTTACCACGCCTGGTTTCTTCATTTGCAACATTCCAGTATTGATCAGCACCGATGAGAATGTCGACCTCTAAGGTGTTTTCTGAGCCAGTTTCTGATAACATGTCTGCCAAATGAGGGTGGCTTTGCTGAGCAAACTGAACTGTCTGGTTACTCAATGGAGAGCAAATCATTGGGACAACATGAGCTGCGATGACCAGTGTTTTGTGGCTGTTAACATTCTTCAAGCACAGATTCACAACATCAACTGCCTTGACACTATTGCAATCCGAGCCAAATGTTTTGATGCACAATATCTCTCGTGCAATTGGCTTAAGTCCCAAAGTTTCCTTAAGTTTCTGAGTGATGTAGGTCTTCTGGCTCTCACTATCCAGAATGTGTCTTGCACGTTGTTGTATCTGGGAATTCCTTGAGTCAGGGTTCGAGGCCAAGGCAATACAGGTTTGCAACAAAATCATAGTTTTGCTGTCAACATACATGGTGACGGTCGAACCGCCTTGTTCACTTCCTTGTGGGGTGGGGTGATCTTTATTGAAAGCCGAGTTGTTTGATGAAGGGGGTTCATAGCTTGCACACAAACTTGGATGGTGTCGTTGTGAACACTTGAAGCAGGACCTTTTAGGATCACAATCCTTAGCAAGATGACCCCGTTTGAGACAAACAAAGCAACGCCCATATTTTCTGAGAATTTCTCTTCTTTCTCTAATACCATTAACAACATCACAGTCTGCTGACCGATGACCGTGCTTACAATAGGTGCATGAAACCCGTTGAGATTCTGGGGACAAGAGTGCTTGAAAACTTATTGGAGGTTGCC
>JAJLRJ010000007.1:24351933-24361933 GCA_024195265.1 Dendrophyllia cribrosa
ACTGAAGATCTTGAAAATTGTTCAATTTATGAATGCGGGAGGTATCTGTCATCCTAAGGAATATTGAACCTTGCTTTGCCCAACCTTTTTTGCCTCCGTTAAGAGTGCTTGGTTAAGCGGAGATAAGGGATCGTAAATACCAAGCCGTGACAATGACATTTCATCGCCATAACCCAAATGACTCGGGGCGACTTTGGAAACCTCTTTCCGTGCTGCCATCACTCTTTCTTTGACGTGTCTCCTAACAAACTTGCAAATTATGGGGTTCAGTTGAGTAGAAGCTTTACGAGCAGGAACGCGGTGGGCTATATCGATATCTTGTATAGAAACATCCTTCACTCCCATTGAGTGAAACAACTGTATACATAATTTAGCCATTGACTCTGAGTTCTCTCACCCCGTGAAAGTAGGCAAGCCAAAGATTTTGATGTTATACTGATAGCTGAAGCTGAAGATTTCTCCAGAAAACGTAATTTCTTTAAAGAGAAAGTTTCAAGATGGTCTTCATCCATGCGCAAGGGCTGTCCAAAGCGACACTGGGAGAAAATAGAAGAGGACCTACATGCTTTAATCTCTCCTGAACAAATTGGAGAATTTGAGAGAAGCAAAGCTGTCTGAGACACCATTTGCCTCTTGGGCAAGTTATCAGGTGCGCATTCTGTGGAAACAACTCAAAGCCAGTACACTCTCATCTGAGATTTTTTGTTGGTTGAGATATCAATCGACAATGCCAACAGGGCTGGCACCCTTGCCAATAAGAAGGTGGAGGAATTAAACGAGCATCCAAACACAACAGAGAAAATGTTATTCATGTGAAGGATCATAAGAACCTCCTAACACACGGGCCAGCGACAATTGTTCTCAGCTCAAAATTACACAGTTGGATCAACATTTTCATCATGGAAGCACGCTCCTAAGTTCCTGGCGTTGCTAATAAACCTGGCAAAAACGTGTTTTTATTATTAGCAGGATCTGCGTTGATAACAGTTTTTTTTTTAAACTGGCGCAGTCATCCTGGGTGAATGTGTTGTTTTATTATTATTATTTATCATGGAATGGAGAAAGCCATGAAATCAGTACGGAAGAAGGCGGGTATGAATGGCAGTCCGATCTCTACTCTGTTTTGAAAGTGCACACGACCAGGAACAGCAATGAAGCACGAGGAGATCTCGTGATTTAATGGCCCACAATGTCGAGACAGCACACAAGTATTACCATTTACAGGAGAAGTCCAAGTCGTCAGTACAAGCCTTGAAGCAGTTATGCAACATTATGTGCGGCCATGTTCAAGAAACTGTGACCAACTTAAGATTGGGTTCGACTGTCATGTTGAACAGAGGTGTTTCGTAGTATTCCGTATCTTTCCTCCTAAGGGTTTTCAGTTAACATGTGAATATTACGCCTTCTTTGCTGCAGACATTCGCTCGGTATTTTCAGTTTTAATGTCAGGAAAGAAAAATAAATAAAAACTAGCACTGGAAGCCCAAAAGGTGCGAACTCGAGGTTTCCACGTGTTACAGAGATGGCCGCCGCTAAATCGCAAGATGGAGCCATTATAAACTCACAAGAAGAAGTCTCTGCTGTGACGTTGAACACTATAATGGATACAATTAATTCCCTCGGAGTTAAAATGGAGGACAACTTTAAGTCGCTTAGAGAAGAAATGGAGACTTTCAAATGCAAACTGAAAGTAGACTTGGACAAGTTAAAGAGCACCATCATTGAATTAGAAAAGTCTACCACCGCGCTATCGCAACGAATTGATGAACTCGAGAAAAGCAACACATTGTATATTGCCCAAATGTTGCTTCAACAAACGGAAATCGAAGATTTAAGGTTACAGTGTACCTTCAGATCGAAAATTTATTGAAAATTTTTTTGGGGTGTCAAAATAAAGTTTACAGAATGAACTTTCATCCAAAAAAAAATTATCGAAAAATAGTGAAAATTGACGGAGAAATGACGGTATAACTTTTGTGGGCGGAGTTTGTTTATGAAGCGATATGTTTTTCTAAGCGCTGTTTTCTCAAAGTTAATTTTTCGCTTGTAGGGGACACTTTAAAGAGCTACAACTCAAAGGGAATTTGTTCGATTTTCCTCAAATTTGGAAAGAAGCTTGGCTAACATATAATCAACAAAAACGTGTCGGCGAATTTCTTATTTCCGCACACTTTTTCGTCAAGAGCCATTTCCGTGCGATCACTCCAACTTTTTTTCTCCCTTTTTCGAAAATATTCTGTAACTTTTCATTGCAATTGAATATGGGAAATCGCCGACATATTTTTTTAGCGCTTCGTGTCCGGAAACCCGAGAACAAATCAAATTAGCAATAATCGCTTTGAGTTATAGGGCGTTTTCCATTTACAAAAAATTTCGGAAAATTTCCATCGGAATTTTCCGGTTGGGAAGAGCGCGTTCCATTTGACCCAAGTCCCATTCGTTCACAGGCCCCTCTCTATCGCTTCTCTAATCTCCCGCGAAAATTCAAAATGGAGGCCAATGAGCTTCAGATGTTGTTTTTGTGCGAAATGTTGGAAGTCTCTATAGAAGAAGAAGAAAGTTTGATTAATTCACAAGATGGTGGCGAAGTATATATCTTTGCAGTGGCCTCCACGTTTATGAGACGGAATTTGCAACGAAGTGAAGGTTATTTTGAACACACGTTGCCAAGATATTCACTCGATGAATTTAAAAGTCATTTTCGAATGACAAGAGGCACAATGGAAGCTGTGTGTAGAGTCGTCCACGCTACAGGAAGAGTGCCACAACGGCATTCATTCAGAAGACCGCCAATTCCGCTACACAAACAAGTATTAGCTTTCGTGTGGTTTATTTCAAACGCGGAAGTTTTCCGCCATTTTCGTCCAAACACGAAGGGAAGGAGCCGAGAGGCCTGGCCGCGTAAAAGACCGCGAAAGGTATGGAACTAGTGATGAAGTAGAGAAATCTGTAAATGGAACACGAATTTTCCATTGGAAAGTTTCCTCCGGGAAAACGGGACTACCTTTTCAGGAATTCCGTTTATTCCGCAAAATTTCCAGTGGAACGAACCAAAAAGTCGTGTTCCATTTACATCCCAACCGAAATTTCCGGAATTTTTTGGTAAATGGAAAACGCCCATAGCGTTTTAAAGCTGATTCGGACGTTCGAATTTAGACGTCGTAAAAAATTCGACAATTCATTTCCTTACCAAATGGTTTCCATATTTAGATAGCCAGCTTTATAAGCTTTAATTTGATATTTGGGTTTAGGTATATTAAGTGTAATCTTAAGACGCTAGAGCTGTTATACTGGAGACACCCCCGAAGGTACACTGTAACCTTAAAGAAGCAACTCACCAACGAAAAGGAGCGTGTTCTACATCTAGAGGAATATTCTCGTAGAGAAAACCTCAAGTTTAGAAATATCCCAGAGCTAGGTGAAGAGGATTGTAAAGATTTATTGCTGGATATTATACACCAAATTGAAGAAACGTTGACGCGTGAAAATCATTAACCATGAACGATGAACCGAATGGGATTCTGGGTAGGCAGCTTTGGCAAGCTAGTAATATTCCATTCATTGATAATCAATATGTTTTCTTTGTTTGAGATAATTAAGAGCATGGATTTATGCATCCTGTGTTAATAAAATGTGCATTCTGTGACAGACGAAGATTAATTCTTCCAACTTCCCAGTAAACCTTTGGGTCGCATTGTTCATGATTTATGCTTTTCATTGGACAACGTTTCTTCAATTTGGTGTATCCAAGGACCTTGGTCTGGAGGTTGGGCAAATGCGTTTCCACGCTTTTCACAGGGTAGGGAAAACGTGGAAAGGTAAGCCTAGAGCAATTATTGTGCGTTTTGTTTGGTTATAGGAAGCATACAAGTTTAATTTTTAAAGAAATGAAGATCCTAAGAGTGGAACAAATAAATGAATTAGAAATTTCTATTTTAATGTTCAAGTATTATTCAAAACAATTACCAGATAAATTAAAGCACCTGTTCAAAACAAATAGCATGGTACACAAATATGAAACATGTCATTGTATGGATTGTCATATTCCCCAAAGATCAAGGTCCCAAAATATGGAACAGCATTGACAAACAAACTAGGTGCGTAAAGTCAGTTTTCTCATTAAAAAAATGTATAAAGCAAAACCTTTTATCAAAACAAGACGATGACAGCGATGCTAAATGATTCCTCTTCTCAATATTGTTACACTATTACTTCTATCTATGATTAGTTAATACTTTTTTGATCAATTTGTAATAATAGCATTCAACCATACAACATGTAATGGCCGTTAATGGGGGTCTATTACTTCAAGCATTTCTGCTTTTCTTTAGACTCCTCGTCACTTCTTGTGTTTAATTTGTTTAATATTACACAATTTTGCAAACAAGTGATGGAAGTAATAAAGTTGAAGGTAACGCATCTTTATCCGTACATAAACCGCCCGATTAATTTCAAGCAGTCAACGGCTCACACCAGTGACACATTCACTACCATTTTACTGCCGTTACGCAGGCTTCAATTTACCGCACGCAGTTTAAAAAAAATAGTGTTTTGCAAAGTCATTTATTAAGCAACTCATAATGGCCAATCATTTTCAACGGTTGGACCTTGATTTGAAGAGCTGCTACGGGTACGACGTGGACTGGACATATCTCCAACACAAATTACGAGAGGTACGTATCATTGAATTTGAACACAGTTCAATACACCTGCATCACTGTGTCTTATAAATTACATTGAAACTTATTCAGCATTAACACGACCATATATCCTTTTCCTATAGATTTGTGCCCTCTTTGGTAAAGGCATGAAACAACGTAACGAAAGACGACTGTCTTACTTGGCCTCCTCACCCTTATTTCCTTTTCAATTGGGCATGTATACACAACCGTTCAGGAATTTTGGAACGAGCCAATCATACTCTGGATGACAATTGTGCTGCCGACAGGTAACAACATACATTCCATTTAACTGATGATATAGACGACTCAGTGACATTTCCTTGTTTACTATCGATTTCCCTCGCTCATTACAAAGTGTTGTGACCCCAACTAATCATCGGAACAAGACCTCCACATGTATTTTGGAGTACTTCTGGCACTATTTTAAGTTGTAACGTACAATCACGCCAAAATTTAGTACCTCTCCTCTACGCCTGAATTTTAAAGTTAATGTGAAACAATCATCAATTTTAAAATTCCTCAACATGTTAAGAGTCCTCGGAGTTGGCTATTGCAAAAACTGGAACCAAGTTTAAGTTCGAAAATTGATCGGAATTTTCCGATGGCTCGCCGACACCTTCAAATTCAAAATGGTCGAAACTCGAACGGACTCAAACTTTTTATTCATATATCATTCTGTGCCGAACGTTCTTTTCGCTTTCTTGTTTAAGTAATGCTAAATATCGGGTCACAGAAAAGGAATAAAATAAGAGGAAAAGAAATCTTCAACACCTACATTACTCAACAACACAAAACGATCGATTTGCTCTTGGCACCTCTACTTTTTCGCTGATCAAACATGGATTTCCGGTTGAACGCAAATGTTCCAATTGTGTATTTTGGTTAAAAACATTAGACTGCTCTTTGTTAAGTGGAATGTGCTTTCTAAACAGCTGGGACCGCAGCGTGAAGGTACATCTACAATGATTGATTCTTTTCACACAAATTTTTGCGTTGACGTTTGTAAACATTTAAGAACCTAATGTTATCTAGAGACCCGGTTGATCACTGGGTTGATACACATTGTAAGTTTATATCAATCTAGTTTTAACACTGTTACGTACGGAAAACACTCAATTCGATACTTAGGTCCAAGGATCTGGAGTAAGATATCAAGCACAGACAGATCATCTACCAGTCTTACGCAGTTTAAGACCCGGATACGAAGTCTTGATTTGAGTGACATCTTGGATGGATGTAGTCACAGGAAACTTTTAACAATTCCCAAATAGGGGAAAAAAATGATATTTTTTTACGGGTTTTGTCAGGGTTTTGATTGGCATTTCCCAAGCTGGGAAAATGCTACCAAAACCAATCTTGGGTTTAAAAATACCCATCATATACCCAAACATGGGATTAAATTGACCCAGTTTAAACCCAGTAATGGGATTAAATTGACCAAGTTTAAACCCAGTTGTGGGAGTAAATTGACTAATTTTAAACCCAGTAATGGGATTACATTGACCCAGTTTAAACCCAGTTATGGGATTATATTGACACTGTTTAAACCCAGTTGTGGGATTCAATTGACCCAGTTTAAACCCAGTAATGGGATTATATTGACACAGTTTAAACCCAGTAATGGGATTATATTGACACAGTTTAAACCCAGTAATGGGATTATATCGACCCAGTTTAAACCCTGCAGTAATGGGATTACATCAACCCACTTAAAACATCATAAATACATCATTGATGTGCAAAAATATTAAGAGCAACAGTTCAGTAGTTTATTCCAATACATGTAATGTTCATAATAATTAATGTGATAATTAATATAAATACATTTGACAATATAATTATTATGAATACTCTTAACAAGCAATGTTATCAAATATAAAAACAGTGCAAAAAGTTAAGGAAATTTATGTTTAAAGATATCAAACATACAATGCTTTTAAACCTGAACAGTTTCTAAACAAAAGTCAAAGCAGGAATGTGCAAAGATGTACACATATGCACATCTAATATTTTTTTCTGAACAGTTATAATAATGGGCAATTGGATAACATTAGTAATATATTACTTAACCTGTGAAATAGATTCTAGAGAATGAAATGCTGACATTTTGTACACTCCAATACTGTCTAAATAGTTTGTTTGTGTCTTATAGACACTGACTATTCTTATACTCCATCTTGTTTCACAGGTTAGGTAAAATCATTCTCACGCAAATATAACTGGTTAATATAATGCTAACTATCATCAGCCTTTTTCAGGTATAATGTGCAGCATTTTAACAGTGTTATGTTTCATCAAAAGAAACACTCTTCAGTTTACAAAGCAATTTTTTTGTGTACTATGATATCGCCAATTTCCAGGTTTGCCATGTTGGCCTCAGGCCCACCCTTGATGAAACAGTAGTTTTTGTTAACAAGTTTCTTAGCTGTTGTTTGAAAACTTCTTTCCCCCTCCCCCGTCAGAAAAAAAACCAATTAATCACCTGGTCCGGAAGTGACAAAGGAAGGATTGTGTTACACTTTTCGTAGTTTTCTCAAAAATGTAAAAACACTAGAACCTAAGACATATCTTGATTCTTAGCATACCATAGGTTATCTCTGGACGAAATATCAAGGGTTCCATTTTTTCAATCTCACTCAGTCCCTATAGAGAGTCGCTCTTAATCATTGTTATTGTTTTATACAGTTCCTTCATGATAAGTACTTGCCTTTCTGATTTTGATGGTTGACAGCTATGGAACAAGCGAAGCGGTTCTGCCACTGATCCCAAGATTGGCAACCAAGGAATTCTCCATATGCGCCAATCTTGATCCTCCAGAAAAAAAACGTAAGGACGAATATAACAAATGTTTTCTAAATAAATTGATTTTAATACCAATGAATACCGATTGAGAATGCCAAAAGATGCCAAAAGCGCGTTGTGATGCAGGGGTGGGGCACAAGTTTTCCCTGCTAGCAGACCCTTCTTTTCCGTTATACATGCATATATGTATGTATATACGTGACTGTGCTCACATTGTGGGTGTTTGATCCTTTCTTTTTATTTTAACTAATTTAACTAATTTTAACAAATTAGTGTGTGTAGCGATTTCTAATCATGTAATTAATTTCACTGGCCTGCCTAGATTAGCTTTTGCTACCTGCAGGCCAGTATTATAAACTCTATAATAACTAACTAATAACGATTTTTGTTGTTGTTGTTGTTGTTGGGTGGCTCCTCCTAAAATGTTCTGCAATTGGTATAGGATTTAATGGAGCCGAAACCAATTGTAGAATTGCACACATTTTAGGCATCCTACTGATGAACAGTTACGACACAGAGATATATATATATTTTTAGCAACTACTGTGATTTGCAGTCTGTCCATTTGAATATATATGTGATAGATACAATATGAGCGGGAGATCTGTATGGGTATTTACAATGGCGAGCCGAAGGCGAGCCATTGTAAATCCCATACAGATCGGACGCGAATATTGTATCTGACTTGTGAAATGAATGTCATACAAAGTGTGAAGAATGTTGTTTACATTCAATTTGATTGGCTGTTATATGAATGAAGTTAATCCGATGGACGCAAAGGGATTAGCATAACATTTATTTCATTTTAGAAGAGCGAAATGACGTCCACGCGCTTTCGTCCTCCGAAAAGTTTATCGGAAGAAAGTTCTCTGCTTAAGGATGTGACTCCCCAAAACAGTAAAAACAGCACGACGTGGGCCGTTAAAATATTTGAACAGTGGCAGCAGGCAAGCGCTAACAAAAAACCCGAAAATGAAACTGTAGCCTTGGAGGCGAGAAACTGCAGGGTGGAAAACGTTCAAGAATTAAGCTGACAGCGGAAACAGTAAACTTCTGGCTTAGCAAATTTATTGGCGAAGTAATAAATCAATGCGGCGGTCGATATCCCCCGAAAACGCTCTATTTACTGGCCTGTGGCATAAGTCGTTATTTAGTAAAAAGTAAATAAATGGAAGGGGGCTCTTGTTGGTTGCTTTCCAAAGAAGCTAGTGGCTGAGTTACAAATACATAATTAGTATTCTGTATCAGTTACAGAATACTAATTAGCTTCATTAGTATTCTGTATCTAGATACAGAATACTAATGAAGCTAATTAATATTCTGTATTCATTCATCAACCCCAACATTTCCCTGCTACCTATTCAAACCCTCCCCGTGCTTTCAGACAGTTTATATATGTATTGGGATTTACAAAGGTATACATGTGACTTGAATACTGTTGTTGGATTGGTCATCACCCTCATGAATTATTAATGAATTTTACAAATATATATACAGTTGAACCTCTGGTTGCGACCACCTCTCCTCGGCGACCAGTTTTCCAAAATACTAAAAGTTTCCAAGTCAAATCACTATATTTGGAACCTCTTGTAAGCGACCATCTCTCGTAAGCGACCGCAACCACTTTTAGAGCTAAACGTTTGAAATTTTCTTTTGTTTTTCACCTCCCGTAAGCGACCACTTGAAGCTACTTGACAGATCACAGAGCAGAAATTGGATAATGAGGCGCTGTAACATTATCGCATTCCTCAAGACAAGCCCTGCTTTTCTCATTCAAAACCTATGCCAAACTCAAATTCTCAAATTCTTCTACAAATAGTAGGAGGGTTTAGTTTCCGAGCTGTAAACGATGTTTTTGACTGTTCGGCCTCAATTTGGTTAGATAATGGCCTGAAAAAGGGGTTTTTTTGGTGGAAATTTGGGTGTTAAAGGGTTAATGTACAGTTTTTTACGCTTGTTAACATGTAAATCACCAGTAATATAAAAGGGCTGTCAAATTTAAAGCTAGCAATCCAATCCTTATTAGTTCATGTTCAGTTCCCCTTAACGTTTAGACAATATTAAAGATTCAATTTGTATTACTATCGTGAGACTTTCCATTCGCCTTATTAGGTAGTTTATCAGAAGCGAACCATGGAACTCTGAATAAATATTTTGGAAAGTTTATATATATATCAGGTTGAGTGGGTTATCAGCGTGCTCAACAGAGCGTCACCGTTGTATGGTGTAGAAGATTCCCTCTTTGAGTTATTTCAATCTGCTCAATCTTCATTGGCTGAACTGAATAAAGAACCAGCGGTATCGTTACGAACCTTTAAAAGTGTTTACTGGCTGCAAGGGTCGTCCCAAATACGACATTTCTTCTGAACAACTGGAATTGTTTCTTGGCTATGGAATTTCTATGCCAAAAATGGGAGAAATGATTGGCGTTAGTGCCAAAACTGTGTATCAACGGTTAAGTGAATTAGGTTTATCCACACATGCCAACTTTTCTTCCAGAAAGAAGATGATAGACT
>JAJLRJ010000007.1:24369433-24461933 GCA_024195265.1 Dendrophyllia cribrosa
TTCATCTGAGAAGGGGACTGGTTCAGTTACTAGGGCTTTGCTTGAGTCTGCATAATTATAGACAGCGGTTTTCCATTCTTGCCTTTTGCCAACAGTAATAGAATGGCCTGTTTATTGTCGGAGTCCATGAAGAAAGCATCGTTTGTGGCTTTTGAGGAGGAATTTACCAGAAATGGGTAGGTTAAAGCAACATTTGCTTCATTTTTACATTCCTTGAAATAGTCTTATTCATCTTCCATCTTTTCTAGATTCCAAGCTCCCGAAGGCCTTTTATCTTTTCTGTGCAATTTCCCACTTAGGCCTGGCGAAACTTCAGATGCTGCCAGGGCACGTCTGTACAGCAGACTGTGGCAACTTCTTTGGGAAAGTCACCTACTTTTAAACACAAATGCTATGGGTATTCAATTAGAACTTTTTCAAAGCGAAGATTAATCTTGCAGGCTAGTTTTATTACTCCTCAACTTATATAACTCCTCAATATACCTGGCAAAGTGGTAGACAAGCCTGATCCAGAACATGCAAAGGTAAACTTTAATATTCGATTGGTAAACTCAAAATCTATAACACCAGGATTCTCCTAAAGCCATAATCCCCCCGGGAGCCTGCCACCCCACTAAAGGCATTTTACTTCTTACTTCATGGATGTTGAGACATGCAAACTGACAGTGATTGCAATTATCATATATTTCTCCTAAAATTGTTGTGACCAAGCCCTACGTCACTAATCTTACTATAACTGAACTCAGTATCAGACAGACATCTCTAAGATGGACAGGTGGTTCTGGTCCAAAGGGTGTGTCTTAGAGAGAGTTGACTGTATACAATTTCAATCTTGTTTTTAGGTCTACAAGGTCAACATCAGAGATCTTGCTGCAGCCCGATGGCCGGCCGTAAAAAAGAAATAATTACACATTTATGGTGGCCGATTGCTGCCAATAGTTTTTTTCCGTTTTTATACCGAAAATTCAAAATATAAATTGATTTAAACGTTTTTTAATCGGAAATTTAAAAAAGTCAAACGAAAATGAAGTAAAATGAAATCAAAACAAAACGAAAGTAAAATGAATTTCGTAGTGGCCAAGCGCTGACACTACCAGCATGCCTTGCACGACTATCACAACTCGTGTCCCATCATGCAATACAGGGATTCTAAAAATGGCGGAGGCACAAGGGGGAGCGTGGATGAACCTACAAGAAAAAGTCAAAGCTAAGCGAACTAAAAAGAACGCCCCCAAGGGAGAAGAATTAACAATGCAACGTCTCTCAGCTGAAGTGTCGGGCAAAGCCCAAAAATACATGCAGATCGGACCTCGAGAATTCGTCCCTTTTGACGAGGAAAAGGAGATGACAATTGGAAATATAAAAAGTGCTTGTGAAAGGTATTTGATCCCCAAAATTTAGTGTGATGTTCTAGCAGGGGCCTTCCTGCAAAACAGTGGCCCAAATACCCGATTTGAAAGTCATATACGTACGTTTTATTCAAGTTGGCACCGACACAGACGGAGACACCGACGTTAGTTTAAGAAGGTCCAAAGATATCTCCCGTGGGAATACACTGTCGGCTCATTCCTAGCCTGTCAGCTTTTTTCCCGCTGGGAAAAAGCAGGAGTGATTTGCTCTTTCGTTACCCTCATCTTAATTAACCATTTTCCTTGTTCAGCGAAAAAACTTTTGATTAACAGGCTTGAAATCGAAAGCCCCTTGCGTCTTCGCGTCGGCTTTACAAAGTTTTGCACTTTCGCTTTGACACTCACCAGTTGTTTTATATTCTAAGGCGGTGTTGGTTGATTATGCGTTGTATAACATTTCTTACAAGACGAACTAAATCCGCGCAAAATCATGGGGTTTTCTGAATACTACGCATCATGGGCTTTTTAAAGAGATGAATATCAAGATTCACATTATTCACGATCATTCACATGATGAATTTATTTGTCGATGAGATTGAAAACGCACACGAGCAAAATTTGATACTCATGCCTTTCTGATAAGTGCGTGACGAAGAATTTGAAAGAAAGCATCATTTGACATAAAAGTCTAGAATCATGCCGAAAAAACAGTCGAGAGTTCCGAGACGATTTGAGTGAACTTTTTCACAAATTGTACCTTCAAAGGCAGAGTATTTTACTGTTTCAATTGTAACTTTATATGCGCTGAAAAATCCAAGATATTTAATGCCAATCTATACGGCCAACAAATTGACGCCCACTTCTTTGTTTAATAAAATGAAAAGTTGATCACACTAAGTAAATGAGAAATACTCAGCGTATCGTGGAAATTTTCATCACTAGAAATTGTGCCTTTTACTTCCGAAGATACATATAGTGGGAAAAGCGTCACCTACTCCAAATGGCAGTGTTCTGATGAGAAAAGTATTTATAAAGTCATTGCATTACGCATTGTCGAAATGGTTGCATGGCAAGCGAGAGATGGCAGACAATTACGGCTGTTGTTTCTCGCTCTTTCTCTCTGGCAAAAACGAATTGATTTTCTTTACTCTCAAGACTTAGATTTTCAATGCAGTATTAGTTTTATTCAAGGTTTTCGATTCAGGTTTCAGTTTAGAAATGAACCATTTCATCTTGCTGTTATTTTCGTAAAATGTCCAATAACGACTCGACGAACGTAGGTAACGCACTAAAAGCGGCATATTGTGTCTTCTTAATGTTGCTACCGCAAAGAAGTTCTTGCGGCTTGCAGGACTCTAGCGCAAGTGTCCCGCAAGTAGCCGCAAGAAGTTCTTGCGCGTGCATTATTTTTGGGCTGTACTGTATCACATGGAGAACTCGACCTCGTCATACTAGCAAACATCCAAGCATTCACGAGCATTGACATCATCGGAGAGAAAAGAAAGTGTAGTGTACGATGCAGTTTTCTTTACCTGAACCGTCCGATCTGCAAAGAAATGTTTGTAAACCTGTACGGCATAAGCTACTCACGGTTTCGCAGATTGAAAGAACATTACGAGGAACACGGAATCTCTCAACGGGTCCATGGAAACCGCAAGACACTACCTCACAACACGTTGCCACAAGCTGTAACCGAGGACGTTAACAACTTCTTGAGCAATTACGCCAAAGAAAACGCTGTCCTGCTTCTCGGCAGAATCCCGGGATTAAAAAAAGATGACATTCGTCTGCTTTCATCATCTGAGACAAAGAGGAGTGTGTGGCGCGCATTTAAAAGAGTTTGCGAAGGAACGAACAAACAAGCTGTTTGTTACACTAAATTTATAAAATTATGGGAACAGTTTCATCTGGGAGTCGTCATCACGAAACCCATGACCGACCTGTGTCTAACGTGCCAATTGAACACGTCGAAACTCCTGCGATCTGCAAACCTTCCAGACAGCGAAAAGTCCGAGTGCGTACTGGCTCAGCAAGAACATTTAAACTGCGTACAAACAGAGAGAGACCTTTACAGAAACGCTTGTACCGAGTCGAAGAACAACTTTGAAAGATTGGAAAATACAATCGAGTTGGATGAGCAACATGGGGCATGTTCCCCCTATACCACCATCCACTATTCATTTGACTTTGCTCAGCAAGTTCACATACCTAGTAACCCAATGCAGCAGGGCCCCATATACTTCAAAACACCACGCAAATGCGGAATATTCGGCATTATGTGCGAAGCGATCCCACGCCAAGTAACCTACTTAATCGACGAAGCAAGCGACGTTGGTAAAGGGGCCAACACTACAATAAGATTCGTCCACCATTATTTTCAGAACCACAGACTCGGCGAAACTCATGGCCATCTTCATGCGGATAACTGTTCGGGACAGAACAAGAACAACTTTTTTCTCTGGTACCTGTTATGGAGAACAATTCATCAGCTTCATGATTCAATCGTTTATTCTTTTCTCATTGCTGGTCACACAAAGTTTGGCCCTGATCGTTGCTTCGGAATCATCAAGAGAACCTACAAAGTCAGTTACGTTTCTGCTCTGTATGAGTTTGCCCAGATGGTCGAGTCGTCCAGCACTGTTGGAGTAAACAAAGCCCACCTTGTCGGGACACACGGTGGGAAAGTTATTGTGCCAGTGTATAATTGGTCATCTTTCCTGGAAATGTACTTCGTCAAGGTCCCCAACATAAAAAATTTCCACCACGTCAGATTTTCGAAAGACGAACCTGGTAAACTCTATTTTAAACAGTACAGCACATCTCCTGAACAATCTCTACTGCCATTCTGCCACCCACCGTGCTTCCACCCAAGGTCAATCCCCAAGGATTATCTCAAGAACGGAG
This sequence comes from Dendrophyllia cribrosa, assembly GCA_024195265.1. NCBI lineage: Eukaryota > Metazoa > Cnidaria > Anthozoa > Scleractinia > Dendrophylliidae > Dendrophyllia > Dendrophyllia cribrosa. Next base: position 24,373,687 of record JAJLRJ010000007.1, read on the forward strand.
GCAATACCTGTACCGCGAGATCCGTCAGTTTTGCAAACCTGGGACGGAGGATCTGGTTGTTCCCGCGCCCTGATATGGTGACCTCTCTGCTGCATGTGAATCCTGGCTGAAGAAAATGAAACAGCTCTTTTAGGAGCTGCCACCCTGCATTGCACTCCGCAGGGAAAAATCCTGTAGGTCGAGCGTTGCACTCTACAGGTAAACACAAAAACGGCTCCTTTAGGAGCCACCACTTGCAATAAAAGTCATGATCAACACTGAGTTTACCCGTTCAAAAAAATATTGAGCCGTTCGATAAGGCTGCTACTAGCCGTTGAAAATGGCTAATTAGTAACCATGAAGGTCAGAAAGATTATTTTATTTTTATTTTTTAAACCAGCCCCCAGTAACAAAATCCCCATTACCCAATTTACCAGAAAAAGAACAACAACATTTTGCTGCGCGTCGACTGCAAGTAAAACAGACCAACAAAATCGGCTTTCATTTATTCTAGTGTGGGCGCGCTGTATGTAACAAAACAACTAAGAAATGCACTCAAATAACATTTATTCACAAAACCTGCCATTTACTGCGCGTTCTCAAATAGTTTGAGAGTTGATCAACTTTCCCTAGAAAAACTTTAATTGCAACAGAATAGATCTTGACCTAAATTAGTGTTTTCTATTTTATCTTCCAAAGCGCGGGGCGGGACAAAACACAAGTCCCAAACGGCCGCCATTGTTGTGATGAAAAGCAAACAAAAACTCATTTTTACTGTCGCGTGCTTTCACCAGGAAAAACTTAAGTCGTAAAAGAATGGATCTTAACCTAAATAAGTGTGTTCTATTTTATCTTCCAAAGCGCGGGGCGGGACAAAACACAAGTCCTGAGCGGCCGCCATTGTTGCTTTGAAAAGCAAACAAAAACTCATTTTTACTGTCACGCGCTTTCACTAGGAAAAACTTAAGTCGTAAAAGAATGGATCTTAACCTAAATAAGCGTGTTCTATTTTATCTTCCAAAGCGCGGGGCAGGACAAAACACAAGTCCCGAGCGACCGCCATTGTTGCGATAAAAAGCAAACAAAAACTCATTTTTACTGTTGTGTGCTTTCACTAGGAAAAACTTAAGTCGTAAAAGAATGGATCTTAACCTAAATAAGCGTGTATTTTATCCCTTCCCTTCCAAAACAGATGGTACAATGCTACTCAAAGATCCTTTATACATTGATTTATATTAAGATAATCTACAAACTCATACATCATACAAACTTGTGTCATTATTTCCTAACTTCACAATAAATAACTACAAATAAGGCATTTTCTGTTACGGAAATCATGAGAGACCCTAGCATTGGCAAACTTGCTGGCACGGCACTTTGCATTTATTTTACTTTTATCTTTCTGCGATGGGGAGTAGACTGGGAATTGGCTAAACAAACTTTTTAAAGAATTAAGCTTAGCGGGTTCCAGGCAGTCTTTGCCAAAGCTTCCGTCTGTGTTGCTCTTGGATAACTGTTCTTTGCTGAAGAAGTGAGGAAGCAACTTCAACGCTGTCCATTTGATGCCTCTAGCTCTCATTGGTGTAAAGCACATACTGATGAATCCTTCTCTGACTTCAAGCTCTGCTTCCGTCGGAGTACAAGAGGGAGGTATCGGTGATGCAGTTGAGGAACAATTTGGGGAAGGTTGCTGTGGCTTTCTTATCGTCTCGTTGCAAACTTGCCTTAAGGCCTCAATATCGATGGTTTTCAGCAGATAACGACGACTCTGACGACTCGGAAACCAGAGATGGCGTGTCTACAACTTCCGTTACGCCATAGTCAATCGTGTTACTGAACTGCGAAGAAAGCACAAGCAAAACATAATTAACAATGTGTTCTACGAAACGTTATCATGTACAAACGCCATCTTTTCTCCTCCAAAGCACGAACCCGAAGAACGTATGCATAGTTATTTATTTTTGCTCTAAAAAATTCAAATGACCCAGATATGACAAAATACCTCCATGTGAAAAAAAGAATTCGTGTTGCGAGTCATACATTACAAGTCCATCGGTAACTTATAAAAAACGACAGTTCTGGAAAAGGCAGCGGCCATTTTTTCCTTCATAACTTCCAGGGAGTCTTGCATTCTTGTCAGGATCTGTTAAACACGAAAGAAGAAACGGTAAATACCGAGCGTAAAGTTAACGGAAATGTTACAATGAGCCCAACTTGTTGCTCAATGCTCCACTTGTACGTGATGAAACAAGAGGTAAGAGGGACACCCGTCTCACATTTTCTCAAAGGGTACCACCCATTATTTCTCAATTGAGAATATGGATAGTACCCAAGTGAAATGATCGTCTGAGCCATCTCATGCCGTATGCTGTACAAAGGCCGCAATTTTTTGTGTGGCTATTTTAACGTTTACCTCTTGTTAAATTTCGTGAATTATCAAGAAGTTCAAGCCAGTTTCTGTGAAAACGATTGTCCTCAGAAGAACTGGGAAGACCGTTATTCATACCCCGTTAGCGGTAAGCTCAAATGCTGCTGATTCTCAGCCGAACCAGTCGCCGAACCAAGGAACCTCTTCCCTCAGTGATGACCACGATGTTCTCCAATTTTCTCCAGATGAGGCTCAACAGTCTGCAGCTTACAGAAGAAACTACAGCTCTGTATTTAATTGGGAAAAAATACGGGATAAACTGTTCACAACAGCAGTAGAGGAAGAAACTCTACCGGAGAAATGTGTTTGTGCCGTATGCAAACAACGAGAGTCGACTGTGAGATGTCGGTACTGCGGCCCAAGACAGTTTTTTTGTTCGACTTGTGCTCATGATCTGCACGCCGAGAGGAATCAATTCCATGTTCTAGAGCAATGGAAGGTATTTAGCAATCAGTGCTTGCATATATTACAAATGTATGTATTATTTATATATGGAAATACAGCAGTATAAACCTCAATAATGAGCTGATCGAAAATGTATATTTAGTTATATAATTGCATCCGAAGAATATACCGTTTTGTGATCTCTGTTAGGGAAGGTGTGATGACATGTACGCTTACATTATTTAGAAAGAGAAAGACAAATCTATGTTTCAATTTCGTCACAGGATAACAGATTCATTCCACTGTTCCCAAACCATGGTGCAATAGAATCCGGCCATTCTTGTTCTACAAGGATCCTGAAATTGTTCAAACTAATAGATGCCTTCGGTGAGTTGAAAGCAAGATCAAAGCATGGACAATGTATACACCTATTTCAAAAAAGGTTGCTTTTGTCGATTGGTGTTTGGTCATTCATTACTCCCGGTGCATTGTGGGGAAAGACTATTGCTTGGCAGCGCTGTATGTGCGACGACGATGCCTGCACCATACTCCCAAGATCTAAGATGGCACGTTATATGGTTTGTGTTGCACCTCGGGCAATCGGTAGAAGAGGCTGCATTTTATCTTGGTATTTCTACGTGGACTGTTAATCGATATCTCGCAAACCTTGGCAATACTGGCGGTGTTTCTTCAAAGACGTTGGGAAGACCTACACGAACCCTAAAATTTCGTTCGTGCGAAGAGCTTCTCATTTTAGAAGCAATACTAAAGAATCGCGACAAGACATATTCCGAAATACTAGATGACATTTATAGAGTCACAGGTTCTGAATTTGCTTTCTCCACGCTCCATTATTATTTCAAAAGAAATGGAATTACGCGTAAGCAGGTGAGATATTAATTTTAATATTCATATTTGTTAAGCTTGTCAAAGCTTGTCTTTAAATTAGGATATCCAACTTTTCTGCAGGTACACAAAATCGCATTACAACGTAGTGAAGTACTGAGAACAGAGTTCTGGGCCAACATTTGCACTTTTGACCCAAGCATGCTAATTTTTGTGGATGAGAGTGGATTTGTAAGTTTCATCTCCGGTACTTTGGTAAAAACATCTTCCTTCCATTTGAAAATTTCTATGCTTTATGGCTTAGTTAAGTCGTGAATGAATAGCGTGAAGTACTATACATGTTTTCCTTTCTTTGTAGGACAAAAAGATTGGAAGGAACTATGGACTAAGCTTTATCCGGCCGCAACAAAACTGGGGCCCAAGAATATCTGCAATTCCCATTGCGTGTACGGAAGGATTACCAGATATCGGGATTTATCGTGGGAATGTGGATGGGGCGAGATTCCTAACATTTGTACAGAACTATCTTGCCCCTAGCCTGATGCCATTCAATGGAATCAATGCCCGGTCTATTGTTATAATGGGTTGGTTCATTTCGATATTATTTTTCTTCAAAATTCCAAATTAGAGGTGAGGTTGAAACTTAAAAAGAAAATATACTTTTCTATTAATTCTTTTCTTTATCAGATAACGCAGCCATACACCACGTAGCCGACGTGGTGAATGCCATACATGCTACTGGTGCGTTACTTGTTTTTCTACCGGCATACAGCCCTGATTTCATGCCGTGCGAAGGAGTTTTCTCAGAGGTGAAATCGTGGATCAGAGCAAATGATGCTGCTTGGAGAGCATGCGACGAGCCAGAGCAGATGGTCTTCGAGGGATTCCTAAACGTATCTCGTACAGATGTCCTAAATTTTATTCATCATGCAGGATACACATAAAAACAGAAGTGAAACATTTCGATTGACTGTTATTTATTAAGCTGGTTATCCTATTATAAATGTTAGCTGATAATATTATCAGGAAGCCATCAAAACCTTTTTTCTAACGCACCTGTTAGACTTTTAGTTTAAGCTATAAGCTTTCACAATAAATAATCATTTGATTTACTATTTATTCGTTTTATTTGTGTTTTCATTCAATTTCATTGTTACACTGATTTAGGTTTCAGACGACAGCCTCATGATCAAAATCGTGGAAAAAAGAACAACATCTCTCGCGTGACTTATCAAGTTACAATTATAGTTCTTCTAGATCTTTGACCAATTTCTCCTTCTGCTTTAAAAACTGTTCATCGGTAAGGATGTCGCTATCTTTAAGGTCTTTCAAATCTTTGAGTTGTTGGATAATTGCTCCTCGTGTTTGCACCTGAAAAAATGAATAATCAATCAGCGTACGCATTTAGCAATAAGCACTCTGAATAAGGTCTCTCTTAAGCATTCCGCTTCGTCCAAATGCTTACAGGAACTAGTATGGCTTTTTCATTTCTTGACTCGCCTAAAGATAAAACTTGCTCAACAGAAAAGCTGTATGGTTTAGGGACGATATTCAGATGAGTGCTTTCAAGTTGCCAAAGTTGATGTTCAGAAAACTTGGCGATGATTCATTAAAAATACCATACAGTTAGCTTGCATTACAGCTCTCGTATTATAGTGCAGAACGTTATTTAACTGTTTAAACTCTGTGTTACTTTTTAAGTTAATTAAAGAATTTTTGAATGTCATACCTTATTCTCGCGACCAGTTGTCTTTGTGTTTTCATGTCCACTTTTGCTATTCACCGTCTTCCCTCGTTTATCTGACGCGGTCCCAAAAAAACGGAAATCTTGGTATTTCCTCTTCACTATCGTGACTACCATTAGCCTGTAAATGCCAAATAATAAAATACTAAAGACACCATATTCCATATCCACCATGGCTGTGTTTTCACTAGGACAATTTTAACTAGATAAAGCCAGAAAAGTCCGGAAATACAATTCCGCAGAAGACACAGGTGGCGGAAATGGTTGAGTGATATGTGTTTTCCAAACAATTGCATTAAAAATAATTAAATGCAGCTCCCGGCTGACTTTGCTCATTAAAATAGAAATCAATATTTCAATCGAAATTTTCCCAGCGTTAATTTTAGACCGATAAAAAGTGTTTTTAGGAAGTTTATTGATGTCCCAGATACCACATCGCTGTGATGTGGCCTTGGGAAGTGAACAACTGAATCACTGAACGGCACGTGCGGGGCGGGCCACGGCTTTAGAATAATTGAAACTGTACTAATTAAGCATTGTCAAGCAGGCGTTTTGGAAAATAAATCCGTAGTCTTCCGACAAGTTTTTCAATAATACTTTAACCCGAAACCGTATTTTTGATGCTTTGTTTTTTCCTGAGTTTACGTCTTGTTAAAACCTACTAACACTGCATTTCCGAACCTCAAAACTCACAGAAAATGCAAAGTAACATAAAATGTAAAATAAATTACGGAATCTGAACGACTTAAACAACACTCTGAATAATTATTATGGTAATTCGCCAGCTCTGGAGCTCCACTGAAAATAATAAAACACAAGTTGGCTCCCAAATTGGGGAAAAAAAGAACTCAATTGAAAGCTGCTATGATATTAAAAAATCATTACGCTAGCGCAAAGTCATTTTCACACTTACCAGCATTCGGGCCCATACTTTCAGTTTAAATTCGGGAATTTTGCCTCCATGTCTTATGGTCAGGCGCTCCAGGATGCTATCGTAACTTTTCTCATCTGTAACCAATGGCAAATAAGTTTGTTTTAGTGTTGTTACTAAAAAACAGCTATTTGAATCATGTATCATGCAGCACTTACCGTCAAGGTATTGAGCTTTTGGATCGCTGCACCCCGGAGCGCAATTGTAGTCTCTCGAATCGCCTGCACGTTTGGGAGCTTTCGTCTGGGGTTGAACTACCATCCACAGCAACACCCATCCATCTTTTTTCAAAGAGAGGGCTTTCGCCAACTCTATATCGCTTGTTATTCTAAAGCGTGTGCCTCTGGGCGGGCCGTAGTATCCCAGGTCAAAGTCTGCCTGGTCCGCAGCTCCTGTTTGCTCCCCATAAGTTTTAATAATGTAAGCTTTAAAGTCGCCTACCGAGCCGACACAGGTTATTTAATTTAGTTGATAACTATCTTTTATGCTTTTCTTGTTTTTCGGATCAAGGACACGAAGACAAATGTTTGTGGACTGCGAATCGGTGGCCTCCATTGTCTCACAAGCAGAGAACGAGCCAGCAATACCACAATGCAACGGGAGTAATGAATGACCAAACAGCAATCGACGAAAGCAACCTTTTTTGAAATAGGTGTATTTTTGATTACAACATTGATGTATCTTACCAAGATAAACAAGGTTTAAAAACGTTTTAGAGTGTCAGAGTAATTTTGAAGACAAACGTTTTTGGCTGAGCCCTAATCATCTTTGTAGGTGCATACACCTCTACTTTCAATATGTGTTTTTTAGATCCTTTATATATTTATAGTAGATTTATCTTAAATTATCCTTTGTCGATCCTATTGGTGATGTCTGACTGAGTGCATTTTGCCTTTACAAAACCCAGCTACATTATAGCTTATATTTATATCCTTAGTAGATTACTTAATTTGGATATATTTTAAATTCATTGCTTTTGGCTTATATGGCTTTTGTGAAAGCCATGCTGTCACGTTAATACGTTGTCCGTTCTGGCCAGGTTCACCTGAGAGACCGTCTGTGGGCTTCCACTTTAAATTAATGGACCTTGCTGAAAAATTGTTCCTACACAGTCAGGTGTCTGTAAGGGAGTTTTCAGAATTAATTTTGGAAATGACACCACCTTTGCAGCCCAATTTTGTGAGTAGTTTTAATACAGAGGTGTACAAAATAAGACTGGCAGATTTTCCAGTAAAAATAAAGTACTTATTTCTTTATACATTGTACTCTTTAGAATTGTTCATTGACATTCTGGACGAAGAGGAAGCGCATCCGACTCTTTGGAGTGCTGGTCCTCAAATCTGAGCATCCAGACCACTAACTGTGTAGAGCTGTTTGACAATAGACTAGAATTCAACTCCTTGACTGCGCTCGTAAATAGCCAACTTGGTCAACGAGCAATATGTTGAATTCAAATTATTTCTTTCTGACTTTTCAATTAGTATATGTGCCTGACTCTTCGATTTGCATGTGCCTGTAAACTTGCTTAACAATACTCAATTATTTTTATGTACGTAAACAATATTAGGATATAAATTTTAGTAGGGACCTTTCTATAGGGGTAACCTCGAGATCCTCCTTGGCATGTACTTATATGTAGCATGTATTTGAATAAAGTAGTATTTATTAAGTGTTATCTGTTCTCAAGACAATTATAATATACATGCAAGTACATTGTACACTGTAGAATCTTCTAGACCCATTTTCAACAGGTTACAATGACTTGAATGAATCTTCCGGATTCATTTCGAACATCTACTTTTACGGATTTTAAGCGTAGAATATTAAACTATGACTCATTTTAGTAGCATCATGGTAACTAGTTTTATAATGTATAGTTTTTATAGTTTTATAATTGTAGTTTTATTATGTGTATACAGTGTAGTATACACATAGTATATTAGTCTTTTATTGATATATTTTTCATATACAGTGTAGTGTAGTCTAGTATATTTGTAGCATTTTATTGTGCTTGAAACATTAGCATATATTTGCTACTCTAAATTTTCGAGTTGAAATAAAGTATATGTACATGTATGTATGTATGTATGTACTTTCAGTTTTTGCATTTAACCTAAAAGACCTGCAAATAGTAAGGCCATATCATAAGTCATGTTGATGATCTTTGTTTCTCTGTTAAGGGGCTTGCTTAGAGAATATGGTAACCCAGGCAGCTAGACAAGTTTAGCTGGCTAGAAAAATCATGGCTATATTCATTAAGTCTCATTTTCAATGAAAATTATTGTTTTGCAGATTCCTTCACTGTATGCTATATTAAACTCTGGTTGCTTTGAAGAATACAGGTTAGTGAAATGTTATAAGGGGCAAGCTGCTTTTTAGTAATTTGTAAACTGATAATATTTACAGAATAATATATCACTGCATGGGTGTGTTGATAAAATTCCTTGTAGTTTTACCATAATCCGTCAATGGGCAGCGGCAGCTTTATACAATATACTTACATTTACATGGCAGGTACAAAATCATTTAGATGAAACATTAATTTACGGCCTTGAGATGGACAACAGAATTGGCGGGGACCACCGGCCGAGCAAGTCTTTTCCATTATTTCTGGGACTGTGTGGGGGAAGAATGAGTATATATAAGCGTAAACTGAAGAAGATCAGTGCACAAATTTCAAATCATTTGAATGCCTGATGTTGGGAATCTCAAAGTTATATCGGGAGGGAGAAGTAATTGACTATTATTGCATGATCGATTGTGTAAAACATTCTGAAGTCATCTACCACGTGACGCAGTAGTTAGTGACGTTGGGGGTTCGGGATCACCCCCAAAGACCCCTATGGAGCCTTAATTTAATGATTGACGCCGCCACCCACAGGTCCTCCTGCCAGTCGGCACAGTGGGTGGCGGGAATTTATGGTAAACCTGATCATCCGGGTGAACTAACACCTGGTTGAACATCTTGCGAACATCCCCAGAGTATACAGCTTTATCCAAGCGCCATGCGGTCAGAACATTGGGCAGAATGTTGATGTAATTTGGTCCCTTCTCTAGATGATCATTCTAGGAGAGACCATCGTGTCCCTTCGAGAACGAATCAATCACCAGTTGTTCGTGCTCTATTCTAGAGTGAACACTGCTTGGAGTGGCATGTACCATTCTGGCTGATTATGATCACCGTGTCAGTTATGTGGTACTTTGCTCACGAAGCCTTGATCCACTAGTTTCTGGGCTTCTCCATTCACGGTCTCAAAACAATCTTTTTTCTTGAACGATTTCTCGGCTGAATATATTCTCTTGAAAGCATTGTTGTAGTTTGGGAGGCCCATTTTTTTTCATGGCATTTTTACTTGCACTTTTCTGTCAACCAATGTAGTAGAGGCTGAGAGGGCTTTTGCAAACTTGTCCTCGCGTAGGAAATTTTCCTGCAGGTACGAAAGCTCCGTCGGTCTGACTCCTAAGAAGTCTTGGTGAACAAGTTTCCTGATGTCTTCACAGTACTCACAGTTCCGACGTCTACTGATTGAATATCAGACTTGTCTTCTGAATCTGGATCTACTTGGCCCAAAACATAACCAGCCAAGTAAATTCTTCTTTGTAACAGGGTCTCCAGAATCTTTGCTGGCTGTGTGGATGTCAATAAAGGTGTCGACAAAGTCCTTTCCAATGAAAAGGCGGCCGGCTTACAGCACCACCGGAAAGATGTAACTTATTTGCTGTTGATATGAGATGAGGGTAGCTTTCAATAGATTTTCGTCATACAGTCTTAGCATTGCTACAAGGCTTTCGAACTTAGTGTACATGAAGATTCTTCAGGATCGGATGTCTTCATCGGCGGGTGCTACACTCACAATCTCTATCATCTCAGAAACTTCTGCCTTCTTTTGTCCTCCAGCTAAGTTCATTGGCAAGTGTGTCTAAGGACCAGATAAAACGAAAAATTGTTGAAACTGAAATTTTAAAGAATATTGGCATGGCTGTCTAAAAACGCAAATTACTTTCTTAACCATTCAACAGAGAGCTTAACCATTGGCATTGTTTTTGTTATATGAAAACCCATAAATGCCGGCCATTTGAATGTCGAGCCTGCGGTGATTTCTCGGTCCTGCGGCCTTTCATATGGAAATGTACCAAAACAAACGAAGCCCCTGAAACAAAATAATGGCCGCCATGATGTCGGTCGCTGCGATGGCCTATAATCAGTATAATGCTTACTTTAGTGCACTGATCCTTCAAATTTTCTTTAAATCATTCTGCAAAAAGTTCAAAAAAGTAAGTAGGTGGAAAGATTCCCGCAAAAATAAAATTACAAGCTTTCTTTGTGTAGTATATATCTCAAAGGTTACGCTCGTTGTTAATTAAGAAGTACCTCGATTGTTTCTTAAATAACAACGACCGGGGCCAGGGCATTCAGTGGGAGGGGAGGGTGAACGTCTACGTTACCACAGTTACTACAGATACTACAGGTACTACAGGTACTACAACTACAGATACTACGGATACTACATGTACTACAAATACCACAGGTACTACAGATACTACAGATACTAGTCTCCAGGTACTACAGATACTACAGATACTACAGGTACTACAGTTACTACAGATATACTACAGATACTACACATACTACAGTTACTACAGATACTACAGGCACTATAGCTACTACAGATACAAGTACCCCTTTCCCCAACTCCCAAGGATAATACATGTCATGTCTTGTTATCAGGAGTTCTCTCAGCGTTTTAAGCATGTTTAAAAAATGAGGTATCCCGATGTTTTGGCTAGTAATAATCTAGACAAACAATCTTGTTTATGGGGACATTGACCAATTATTGCACCTCTTTTCGACGCTTACAAGTAAACAGAGCAGAAGTCTTCGGACCTTTTTTGTGGGAACGTCACACTTGAATGTGCAAGGCATGTCTTATATCGTGCTACATGTATCAAGGTCCCATATGAAACAACGAAATGTAGAGTATTGAACGCCGGGCAAGCTGACTTCTTTGCTGCATTGCCCTGACAAGAAATGTTTGGTGGATATGTGGACTCAACTGCCTTAATCGGGTTAGTCGATCCTTACATGTCGGTTTCACCACACAAAATTGCGCGCGAAATGTAACATTAATTATCATGATGTACTGAGGCAAATCATCGATTTAAGAGATTAAGCCTTGCCGAGAAGAGCACTTGTACGAGTAAACGAGTTAAGATCGAGAATGTGGTCAATGCGTGTTAGAAAGACGGCTCCGCGGTCAAATCTCACCTGTAAACTAGCAATCAATTAGCCGCAAATAAGCGTGCGCACAGAATCTTTTCGAACGACTGCTGGCCAAATAAAATTGATCCTTCGTTCGAAGAGCTCTAGGACGAGCGCAGACAATCATGTCGAAGCTGCATGTCGAAGAAAACGTTCTTGTGCCCAGATCTCTGTTTGTCACTTCCGGTGAGACGTGCTAAATATTTGGCATGTTTCCCTGGCAAGCATCGTCTCAAAGCAATATTTTACAATGTCGCTGCCTGGCTCTCCCATATATGAGCTATATAGGTATGTGCCGCTGTGAAGGGTATGGTTTTCAGGCAGTTTAGTCTGGGATAGGGTATAGTTATCAGACATTTTTGGTCTAGAATAGGGTATCATTTTCCGCAAAACTGATCAGTTGCGTGAAGAAATTAAGTCTAGACAAGGTTTACTGGCAAATTGCATTTAAAAATCGGTACGGCGGGCAGTATGACATTTTTACTGACCCCTGTTAACTAATAACTGTTATAGTGAACGAGTTTCTGGGAAATAGCGAGTCTGGAATAGGTCTAGGATAGGGTAGGGTTTTTCGGTGTTTAGTCTAGAATAGGGTTGCAAAATGCAGCTAAAATGGTCCAGTATAGGCTAAGGGTCTCAGAGTCCCAGCGGCACACCCCACCCAAAAATATGCAGAGTACCACCCCCCCGGGGTTACAAGCCGGTAAATGTCCGATTTTGCGCTTCGATTGTACTGAAATAGACGAAAGTTTATATGCTGTTCAGCTGTTCAGTTGCTTACTAACAGTAATATACTTCATTTGGTATTCAGTTACGGAACTTTGACTCGTAGACTGTTCACAGCCTCTCTTTTCTCGACGCTAATGCTAGCAGCGAGCGTGAAGCTCTATAGCGAGCCGAAGCGCGAGAGAGCAGCCGGAAGTTATCGGCTCGCTACTATCACGCTTCGCGCTCGCTGTTAGCATTAGCGTCGAGAAAAGAGAGGCTGTGAACAGTCTATTTGACTCGAAATCTATGTTTGCGCATTTGCATTTCCGGTCTTTAACAAATCATTATGTTCCCGAGTGATGATTATTTCGAGCCCTGCTTATAGATATTTTGATTTCTTAACAGGACCGTTTCAGGCAGGTGGCAATGCTGAAAATCAATTGCCGCAGAACTAGCTGTAAAGTTTGTAAGGGAGTCAATGTAAATAAAATCATTGTGCTTGTCCTGATGTTGTCTCCATTTAATTTGTCTGTTAATGTGAAAGAAAACAACAACTTAAGAGGCACTCCGTCTAAGATCCGACCGGTCAATTTTCGGCGGTAAATGAAATTCTTTAATTTTTTCTGCAGAAATAAAACATCATGTCCTAAGTACGAAAATCGTATTTGTTTGGCTTCGTTTCTTTTAATACTTGAGTTTGGTCGTTTTTTCCGGAGCGACCATAGGGTAAGCCAATCCGTCGTTCGTAACACTGATTTTTGACTAAAACTCAAAGCGCCCTGTGACAATGTATGTTTTCACAGCAAGCTCATATTTACACAGAGATATATATCAGTAATGAACTTTCTTTTAAGCGTAAAATCAACCTGGTTCATGTCGCAGAAAATTAGTTATGATTTTTTTCGTACACCCTCCTATCGGTACCAGGCGAGCAGGTGGCGAGAACCTCCATAAAAAATTGTCATTTCGCAAAACTGGGACCTGATCTAAAAGTAACTCGCAAATATTTTATCAGACCAAGGTCTGGTCTACAAATAACTGCAATAAAATTTGTGGGCACTCGTCATATAATGGTATAAAAATTTCAAACAAATTCACCAAAATAGAAAATTTCATTATCATTCGCCCATTTTAAAAGGCTTGTTTAATTTCCTTCAATTGCATTTAAAACATGTTAAACCCGCCAGAAATTGAAAAATAGACTATATAACAGTTCAGACAGTTAAAGAATTTATAAAGCTTACCATAATTCTGTTACAAATTCGTCCACAAATTCGTCCTCATTCGTACACTCCATCTTCCAACAGTTTTATCATTGTCACGCAACACCGGCCTGAGTGAAACAGTGGTTCGGATCACCGAATACAACAAAAGCCCAACTTGTGTTCATTCGATATTTGAAGGTTGACCAACAGAAGCCTCGTGGTATTTGATGCAAATAACGGCGGCTACACTGTTGGTTAGGAATGATGAGGTGCTGGTTGAACTCGCCTGGTCGGTAAACACAGTGTGTAACAGTGCTCTCGGGCGGAATGTCGTTCAGTTTGTAATCTGCTCGACATGAGAACCGTTCCAATGTCACAAAGTTCTTCGTAAATCCTATATAATGTTCTGAAGAAACTGCAAAATCAAGAAAATATTGGACATTATCTCCACCAATACAACAACAATATTATTTTGAAGCCTCGCCGGAATCTGCCATTGTTATGTTTACTACTAAAACCGCTGACCACCTTTAGCTCACTTTAAGCGCTGGATGCGAAGCAGTTGCATCCCTGTACAAATGCCGAAAGTTTATCAACAAGGTCCTTCTTCCTGTCTTTTGAATGAAAGGATACGTCAAAAAACTTTAAAATCACTTTCAGCATACTGACGTTAAACTTGCTTAGTTTGTCCTCTTTCACATAGTCACACAAGCAGAAAATGTCATATGTCATGGGATGTTGTAAACTGAGTCTCTCTTCAATTGTGTGAAGAACGTCTTTCCTTTCTTGCTCTATTTCTTCTTCCAATAATTCCTCTGGAGTGATTTGCTCCCTGCCGGGCCTCCTTCTCTTTGCTGCCAGCCGAGAAAAAATATCCTTGAACTTGCGTTTTGGAAATCCATTCCTCTCTCCCAAACAGTCTGTTATTTCCTTCATCCCTTGCAGTACGCATGTCCAGGGCAACTTGTGCTGGATCTGCTTTTAAACCTGATCGCTCACCGAGATCGAATTTGGCTGCATTTTCACTAAATCTTGTCGCTCCTCCTCGTGTTGTGTGCAAAGCCCAACCCACGCTAAGGCTTTCACGTTCTGAAGCCAGTTGTTCCCCTGCCTGCTTTAACAGAGGAGTACTGTCTCTTTCGACTGTGTCCACGGTTGAGAATTTTTCTGCCCACTCTCTCCTTAATTTGTCGTATGAGGTTTCAGAAGATTTCTTCCTATCATGATCCCCAACCTCTAGGTGGATTTCAAGATCACTAAACTTCTTAAACGCCTTACGGCAACCAGGCTCAGAACATTCGAACATGGCATCCTGATCAGGTTGAGATACTGCGGTGAACTTACAGTAGCGGCTGCATCGAAAAGGAAAGAAATCCTTTTTTTACTAAAAGACCAGTTTGTCCTTGATGGCTATTATAGAGCTTATCATAGAGGATAAGTTTCCCTGGACCTTTTCCAAACGCCTTCCAAACGCGCACACCTCTTTCTTCGTACGCAAAATTGTGAAACTTGCTAAAACCGTCCATTTTGTTCACCAGCACATTTTTTTGATCTTCACTAATTGAACATACGCAGGCTGTTGTACCTTTCACAGGACGTTCTGACAAGGCAACATACATATCACTTGCCGATAGTACGTCATGGCCTTCATTACAGTATCTTCTGATGGTAGACTTCATTGGGCATAAGATACGGTCACAAACATCTTTACCGTACTGCGGTTCCGAGAAGTCAAACCTACAGACCTCAATACCACTTCTCTCCCCTACATCTCTAACAGCCACTGTAAGATTGTTGTTGTGATAGCACCCCGCTTCATCAGATCTAAGGAAGGCTTTTGTGACGTTTGGTTTCTGGGCCTTGATAACACCCAAAACATTTTCAAGAATGGAGCAAACTGCAAACCAGTCTTGCTGGCAGGAGCCGTCTACGAGGTGGGCGTAAGATTGCAACTCCTTATCTTCATCACCAGCCTCACACGACAGAACTGTGGAAATGTGCCAGCTGATTCCGCGCTTTCCGAACCAATCGGACTGTTTTCCCCTGAATTTTCATGGCCCAGTCCATAACTATCAGTACATGGTCTCCATCCGCTAACAATTTGAGAGCATCCTGCTTTGCGCTGTCCTGATTGACGGAACGTAAAATATGTGCTTTCCAATGAATTATGTCGGCCTTAGCTTGCTCAAAGTCGTACAGGAGATCTTCCTGGTGTTCTTTGCTGTACAAATTAGCTGAGGAAGATGTAATTTTAGTCTCAATGTCACCTAGGACAGACTTCAGGGCTTCGCAATCTGTACAGATTGTACTGTGTAAGTGAGAGCATTTCTCCTGGAAATCTGGGTCGCAACCGTCGGAGAGCGCGAACTTCCGACAGTGATCTGGGCATGTGGATTCGTCATCTTTGCAATGAACACGATAGTTGGTTTTTAAGTAGCGCTTACCATCTTTCAGTGCGCGCCTTGCATCATTGCACCACAGCTTACTCACCCCTGCTTTCTCTAATTCGTCCAAAATTCGTTCAACTGTCTGAAAACCTGAAGCACCATCAGCGGCAGTGTTGTCTAGGCCTTGGAGTGATTTACGTTGCGATGCTTCTCGCACCTCGAGAATCTTATATAAGGTCGATTGGCTCAGTGGTTCAAACTGCTCCTCTTGACATAACTCTAAGTACTGACTGATCATAGTGGATCTTGTAACTGTGCGCACTACGTTTGGCATTTCTATCGTTTCTCCACTATCAAGTTTCAGGACTCTGTTACCGTAAGCAACGTCCTGATAGAAGTAAGGCCGATTAGCAAAATCAATGAAATGCTCCACCTTGAGCATGTCAAGTCGCTGACGATGTCTGATTTCCTTAACCAGGGGGGCTCCTGGATTGTGCATTTTTGCGTGAGCCCTTGCCCGCTTGATTTGCCATGATGAAAGTTTTTCATATGGCTCATGAATTTTCTTCAAGGTGTCAATCGGAAACCTATGAGCATATAGGCTCAATATCTGCGTTTTCACGTTCTTTGAATTCGCATTTTTAAACGCACTCATCAGCATTTTAAGATCATCAGACACTTGATATTTATCCTCTTCTTTTGAAGCCAGTGCGTTAAAAAGTATTTCAGCATCTTGTGGACATATTACTTTACAAACAAGCAAGCAGTCTTCCTTAGCTTTCTCCACACAGTTTTTCTGCTCCTGCTTACTACACTTGTCCCATGCAGTTTTGAGCTGGGAGTCAAGTGGTCTGTGCTTCTCACCTGGTATGTGATTTGCAATTTCATTCATCGCTGAGTTGTATACACAAATAATGTTTTCAGTAGAGACTCCAGGAGAACACTCGGATGCCATTCCTGGGGTCCACAATGACCAATCTTTGTTAGGCAGTGCATGTTGTCCAATGGGAGTGGACGCCGTGGCTTCTTCAACAGCTAATACAGCCTTTTGCTTAGAAGTCCTATAAAACAAAATAAATGTTCTAAAATCTTTCACTATAATGCAGAGGCGTAGCCAAAACGTTTTTAGAGGTACGCACAATCAATTTTCAAACACTCCCCTGACCTCCTCCCCCACCCTCAAGTCCCAAACCTTTCTTTTTTCCGACTTTTTTTAGGTACGCACGTGCGTACGAGCGTACAGGTAGCTACGCCCCTGTAATGCAAAAACAAATAAATAAATATTGACTAAATGAAGCGGTATTACCTTTATTTATGGTTGTATAATGTTCGTATTTTACTATTTGAAATTAAATGAAATAAATGATGAATTAATCGAATTAAACACTTTCCATTGCTTGTTTCAAAAAATACATTTCCAGCAATAAAAACATAATTTAAAAATCAACGGAGGTGTACAGACCTGTTCAACTCAGATTGACAAGAGTCGTCTTCGCTTAATAGCTGTGGGCGTAGCCAGTTTGCATCTTTTTCAATCTTCTCTTTGTGCTTCTTTCGACATGCCGTACATATAGCTGAAGAAAGAAAGGATGACGTAATGATAATTAAATTAAGAATATGAAATTATAAAACGATTTGAAAACAACCCAAAGTGTCACGAATAACAGAATATCGCGTTGGTCACTCTGGTATTTGTGTTTTCTTACTTTTGTAGATTTGCGCTTTAAAGATGAGAAAGAGATACTTACGTGATCCTACACCTGCGTTCTTGCCAAACAAGTTATTTATTTCCTTCGCCTTCTCAAAATTGATTACATGCCTACCAGTGACATACTTAAATTTTTCTGAACAAAGCAAGGTGGAAACAAACTATGAAACACTTCGAAAGATGCACAATGTTTACTTTTTATTCGACTTCACACGAGAATCCTGTCACGAAAAGGTCAGCGGTCACTCGATTAGCTGTTGGTTCAAAATATAAAATGGTGTTCAGTTGTCGTATTGGTGGAGATAATGTCCAGTAGTTGCTTGATTGGGCAGTTTTTTCAGAACATTATAAAGGATTTAAGAAGAGCTTTGTTTACACTGGAACGGTTCTCATCTCAAGCAGATTACAAACTGAATGACATTCCGCACGAGAGCACTGTTTACACACTGTGTTTATACCGACCAGGCGAGTTCAACCAGCACCTCATCATCATTCCTAACCAACAGAGTAGCTGCTGTTATTCGCATCAAATACCATGAGGCTTCTGTTCATTAAACTTCAAATATCATCGAATGAACATAAGTTGGGCTTTTGTTGTATTCGGTGATCCGAACTACTGTTTCACTCAGGCCGGTGTTCAGGGTGTTGCGTGACAATGATTCAACTGTTGGAAGATGGAGTGTACGAATGAGGACGATTGTAACAGAATTCAGGTAAGCTTTATAAATGCTTTTATGTCTGAACTGTTATATAGTCTATTTTTCAATTTCTGGCGGGTTGAACATGTTTTAAATGCAATTGAAGGAAATTAAACAAGCCTTTTAAAATAGCCGAATGATGATGAAATTTTCTAGTTTGGTGAATTTGTTTGAAATTTTTATACCATTATATGACGAGTGCCCACAAATTTTATTGCAGTTATTTGTAGACCAGACCTTGGTCTGATAAAATATTTGCGAGTTACTTTTAGATCAGGTCCCAGTTTTGCAAAATGACAATTTTTATGGAGGCCCTTCGCCACCTGCTCGCCTGGTACCGATAGGAGGGTGTACGAAAAAAATCATAACTAATTTTCTGCGACATGAACCAGGTTGATTTTACGCTTAAAAGAAAGTTCATTACTGACATATATCTCTGTGTAAATATGAGCTTGCTGTGAAAAAAAAACATCGTCACAGGGCGCTTCGAGTTTTAGTCAAAAATCAGTGATACGAACGACGGATTGGCTTACCCTATGGTCGCTTCGGAAAAAACGACCAAACTCAAGTATTAAAAGAAACGAGGCCAAACAAATACGATTTTCGTACTTACGGCATGATGTTTTACTTCTGCAGAAAAAATGAAAGAATTTCATTTACCGCCGAAAATTGACCGGTCGGATCTTAGACGGAGTGCCTCTTAAGTTTCAAGTGTATTGCTCATTGTGCGTGGTTTGCGAGGGATTGCGAGTGGTTCGAGGGGTTTGAAATGATTATAAAAAGTACACAAAAATTTAAAATTGTAGGGGAATCAAGGGTTTTGAGACGATTTTAAAGAGAGTGCCGCGAATGTTTTATTAATTATTGGGCATAAGCTTTTTCTACACTTGGTGGCTTCTAAAGAAGCCGTTTTTTAGCATGACAAGCGTTTGCTCACGACGCGTTTTCTGGGAAATAGATCTCGACCTCGTTCCACCGTGTGGGAAGCTGTTTCGCGGTCTTGTTCATCAAGGAAGGTGGGTGACTTTCCAAGAAACAGCTTCAAACTGATAGGAGTGTTCACGCGACAACCACCGCCTGTTACTGTCAAACATCTCTTCAGATAAGGGCCAAATCCTCGCTCAGCAGCTCCACTTCACTGACGAGGTACAAACTACAATAGCTTACCAACTCGAAAAGTATCTCAGTCATTATAACCTATAGGGAAAAAATCTTTCATTTCGATTCTTCTATGCTACCTGGGAGACATGCTAGTATTAAGGTGCAGATCTAGGTGCCAATCAATATTTGGATCCGTTTTTAATTACTGGGCTACCCCCCCGCAGGGGGAGACCAGTCTAGGTTTCGGTAGAATTTCTTCGGTGTCAGAAAATTGCAATTATGCCACCACCCTCTTCATAAAATCACCATTGTGATAGCCCCCCTACGCTACCATGAGCTCAATCAAGGTCTCTCGGTAAGGTTCAATCTCGACAATCTCAATCCTTTTTCGCAGTTACTGAAATGTTTTTTAGAAAGTATTTTGTTGTAATACAACGAAGCCTGATCAGAGAGTTGTCTACTACTCCTAAAACATACAGAAAGCGCGATATTCCGGGTATAACGAAGCCTACACGCATAAGGCGTTTGCGGTCGTGCGAGATCGCCATCATCGATGACAGAGAATTCGCTAGAATATAGAGCTTCGCGGCTCGGTAAATATCCACACTGGCTACCGACACTGAGGTGAATAGTTGTTTTAGAATATACTGAAACAGTGAGATAATTAAATATATCACAAAAATGATGATATTTTTTAGTAAAAGACATGGAACACTTTTCAAGTGACGATCTAACGCGGCTCGGATTGCAGTAAGCGCCATTGTGGAAACTGCTGTCACGTTTTCTTGCCGACAAATAAAACTTTTGTAGATCTCTCGTGCACGTAAGCGATTGCGAAGCACTTGGCCGTGACAACAAACTCGTTAATGGCCTGAAACTGGTAACAGTGTGTAAATGGTACACGAATTTTCCGGAATTTCCATTTGGAATTCGGAATGGCGAAAACAGGACAACCTTTTCAGAACTCCCGTTTATTCCGGAAAATTTCCATTCGGAAGAACCAAAACGCCGTGTTCCATTTACGTTCCAAACGAAATTTCCGGAAATTTCGTGTAAAGGGTAAAAAAGCTTTACCTGTAAAAACTGCCAAACCGAATTTCGTCGCGTTCTTCGGGTTTTTTTTTTTTTTGGGGGGGGGGGGGGGGGGGAGGGAGGGGGGACGGCTTCATCGTTTATTTGTAAAACGTCTTTGTTTGTTACGGCACTTGCTATCCTCATATACTAAATAAATATATACGGGTAGCCCAGTTTACGCTCAGTACAGCGTCTAGTTGTTCAGAAATTCGAAGCGATTGTAAATAATGTTTTGGTTTCACAGTGGGCGAATTCCCCGAGCTTGGGCATACTATAGAATCTCGACTCACGGGCACGGGTTTTCAAAAACTAGATACCCGGCAGTTAGAAATTAGGTGATGAATTTTCACAAAAATTATTATTGAAACATCCCGAGATTCGAACTATGGTCGTAAATGCTAAGTGATTCTTAAAAGTGTTTTGGTTGTGGTTTTGGGTTTGTGTTTGTCCCAGCTTCGTTGCTCGCATTTCGTAACGGAAGATTCGTGGGGTGGCTCACGGGCTCGGGTTCAAAAAACTAGATACCCGGCAGTCAGCAATTCTTACCGTTTTTCCACGAAAATTTTCATTCGAACCTGCAGAGAAATACCAAGCCATTTCTGGACTTCATCTATATTGATTATTGTACACTTTGCCCCGGCAGTCCCCGGCAGAAAAACAGTAAGAATCGCTGACTGCCTGGTATCTAGTTTTTAGAAAACCCGTGCCCGTGAGTCGAGATTCTAGAGTATGCCCAAGCTCGGGGAATTCGCCCACTGCGAAACCAAAACATTATTTACAATTGCTTCGAATTTCTGAACAATTATCGAATGCTCTCGAGGGGTTGCAATGATTATTTTTGTGGATATTTCTATGAGACTTGACACTGTGACTCAGAGTGCGAATATTTTCTGTGTCGAAAACATGGAGATTTCATAGTATGCCCAAACTCGAGAAATTCCTCAAATACGAAGCCAAAATAATTTTTGAAATCGCTTGACAATTCTAAACAAAGTTCGACAATTCTCAAAAGAATTAAATGAGTAGTTTGTGGAAATTCTATGAAAAATTCAGACTGCCGGGTATCTAGTTTTTCAAAAACACTACCCGGCTGCTGGACATCCCCAGGGGGGGTACTCCGAAATTTAAGTGACGGGGATGATCGAATGGAGCCAAAATTCAAAACCCAAAAAAATCCCTGGTCAAAAAATTAACCCCCAAAAAATCCCATGCCGATATATTTAAAACACGTGCGATGTAAAGTGACACCATAGTCGGGGCCATAGTTAACTATTAAACAACAGCAAAACACGTTTGTTTGTACTTTATTCGCAGAATTACGCAGCCAGGGCACTACCACGAATAGATTCTTTTTTAATACCCCCAAAAAATCCCTACTCAAATCAAGCTACCCATAAAAATACTTGCCAAATTTTCGTACCCAAAAAAATCCCGGAATCGAAAATTTCAACCCCCAAAAAATCCTTCGATCATCCCCGACACTTGAAATCCGGAGTACGCCCCCTGGGCGGACATCTAGACACAGAGCAACGCTTTATCTATGATCGGGCTTGTCTTCGTTGTTTGGAAATATTAAAGATATCGGTCTTCAAAAAAGCCGATTCGCGCTTCCTCATGGAAGAAATAATTTGCGCCATTTTAACTTATTTTCAACTGGTAAATAGAAAACAAATCTATTTGTTATATACCCAGAGTTTCAGTCAGCAAATCTAGCACTGTGATTGGTTGATTCTTGGTCACGTGCCCCTGATCAAAATCAAATGTACACCAACCGGGGAACAATTCAGCTTCGTACCCATGCTGGTTGCTCGCGCGCGTCTAATACAACAGCACGTGATCAGTGCATGTTAAAAGTGGCATGATCTTTAGCACGTGCTTTTTGCAACATTTGTAATTTGTATTGTTCATTCAGCGAGATTGACGGTTGTGAATAAAGAAGTTGTGCCGTCTTTGTTTGTTTGTTTTTGCTATATAATTGATTGAGGGAAACTCTAAATATATAACAAAGCACTTAATGTATGATCCCTCGGGAAACAGTTAGTTTTGTTTTCCCTCGAGTCCTGATGTTTCCCTCGACGAACATCAGGACTCTCGGGAAAACAAAACTAACTGTTTCCCTCGGGACCATACAATGTATAATGTGTACGTGACTTCTTGACCTCATTGTTTATGCAAAATGAAATACGATACCTTAAGTTCATGATGTTTCTTTCCTAGAAAAATTGTTTAATAGCTTTTTGGTTAATTCAAAGACCTGGAATGGCTTTCAAAATGTCTCATTTTTCGGCGATCGACGCTTCCGTTGCCACGAAAAGCGGAATTATCGAGGAAAGTTTACGGTGAGTGATGGAATCACACTGCGATCTCGGCGTCAAGTACACGCATGCGCAGTCGTTTTTCAGCTATGTCGCAACGAACATGTTCCAGCTTGCCCCGGTGTGGAGGTTGAAAACACTTCAACCTTGGTCATCTTTTTCCTGTCGTCTGTGCAGGACCAAACAGTCAGTTCGGAGAGTACAGATTACGCATTACGCACAACCAAAGAAGTACTGCTGAGAAAGGGACCCAATGTTTCGGCGTTCAACAGTGTGAAACTACAAACAGGCACGCACCCGAGTCCTGGACGACCCCTGTCTCGAATTTTGATGAATGTAGAACTGGGGGTAAGTTTTTTTGTGGTGCACTTTCCTTTTTAGTTTAGAGCTTTTAACATACAGTTGATAATGTTTGTAAAAAAGCGAGCTCTTGGATTGGTTATGGCAAGCCGTTTGTAGCTAAATGTAAGCTTAATCTTACATGTAGATATGTTCAATCCTTAAATAAGCTTAAAGGTTTAATTTAAAGTCAAAAAAGGCATTCAATGCAATCAATGCTACCAATGTTGGTTCAATTCAAACTATTTCTTATGATTCAATCTAGTCCTTAAATTTTATTTGTAATTCAATGCCGCATGTATATTGATTCAATCCAACCTTTAAATTTTATATTAAGGAGGCTCAAAGGGTTTTCAGTAGGCTTGGATAAATTCTGCCGGCAGAATTTCGAGCAGAATAAGCGATTTTTGAGGTGAGCAATCTGCCGGCAGAATAAGGACTTTTCAAACAGAATCTGAGCAGAATAACGAAAAAATCAGTAACACTAATTATGTGCATAACAGTTGAAAGAAAATTTGAAAACTAAATACAAAGCAAATGGAAAATACCTTATGATTATTGTAAGTATCCCGGAGATATAAACAGCATTTGAAGTCAGCATTGATTTATATGAGAAAAAGTTGTCCCGCCTGCTAGGGTTACCCTACCTGCCGAGGTGAGACAACTCACCCAACCAAGTTATCTCACCCCCCGAGACGAGTCACGATTCTCATGTAAACGGTTGGTTTAATTTTTCAAAGAAATAAGTGAAAAATAAGCTCGGCCAGGGTAACTCGGCGGGAGGGTTGTCTCGGGTCCCCGAGACCATATAAACAGGCCCTTAGGCTTCTGAAGCCATTCGTGCCGACTGACTCACTTGTGATGTTAATACAGTGTATGTAGGGCTTTAATCCAACCGTACTTAGATTTATATTGCTCACCTGTCTGGGATACCTGTGGGAAAGTCTTAAAAGACAAACACCAGAGACTCCAGTCACGTGCTGCAAGAGTGATTACAAATTCAAGTTGTGAAGTTCGCTCGGCTGATATTCTTCAAAAACTCAACTGGGCAACGCTCGAACAAAGACACAAACATAACAAATTAATGCTTATGTACAAAGCTCTCAATGATCTTTCTGCACCTTATATGAAAACTAAATTCACAAAAGCAAGTGAGTGTGGCAAAATTACAATCTTCAAAATATTGACACGGATCTGGCCCTTCTGAAGCCTAAAACAAATTAATTTCTCTTAAATCCAGTTTTAAATACAGCAGTGCCATGCCCTGGAATAGGGGATGTTCCATGTCCCCCCCACCCCCCTCCCGCCAAAGATGGCTTGAACCCAAACCCTCAATTTTTTTCAGCACCCTTTGAAATGAAATCTGAAGGGTTAGTTTTTTTGTTGGCTCCTTTGAAAATAATGTCGGAAGGTTCCAAGTTTTGTTGGCTTCTTTGGAGAAAAACTCTGAACCCCCCCCCCCCCCCTTGCAAAACCCGCCATCCTTAGGGGGGGAGTGGATAAAAAATGGAATGTCTCCAGCCTCCCAAGGGAGACTAAACTTGCAAAAACACCTGCCAGTTTTATGAGACAGATTTTACCTCTCCCCGCAGGGCTACGCTGATGCTGTTGATAGAATAGTGTCAATTTTATGTCAGTATTTTGTGTAGTTTCTGATATTTTTATTCTTATACAATCATGCATTACCATACACAACCCATAGAACTATTCATAACACTCCTAATGATATGCGAAACTGAAATACATTAAATTAACACATCCTTTGCGATTCAATGCACGCAGGCATGTGCAGAAGGGTGTCCTAAGGGTATAAATACTGAGTCAAAGCAGAATAGCACTCCTTTCGTGCTTAGTCTCAGCCAGCGGAGCAGCGAACGAGATCTCTCTGGTTTTTTCGACCCACGCGAATTTTTTCTGGAATAATGGCTGAAGTTCCAGCGCCGGGAGTACAATTTCCTCGACCACCAGTTAACCCTCCAGCACAAGGCCCACAAGTTGCACAGGCTGCTCAAGTTCCACAACCCGCGCAGGTCGCACAAGCTGCTCAAGTTCCACAAGCTGTGCAAGTTCCACAAGCTGCTCAGGTTCTACCAGCCGCAGAAGCCGCACCAGTGCTACAGGCTGCACAGGCAGTGGGTCAAAATGCTGCTCAAAATGATGTTGCCGGCGAACAAACCGAACTTGAGGTAAATTTTATGTCCCTGTTTTGTCTTGTTACATTTCGCGTTTTCACCGTTTGGGAACATATTATAGGCTTGGTTTATTTATCTTACGTAAACCTAGGTTTATTCTTTATCGTGGGCGTGTTGCATTTGTCTTTGCATAAGTTTTGTTTTCTTTGTATCAACGGCATGTTTGCATGTCAGGCATCTATTTGTGTTCCCCAAAGGTTAGTTTCTTGTTTTAGAACCCTTTCTTGTTATTGTGGGTGGGAATTTTGTTCTTTAGGTTCGTTTGGGTGTGGTCCGCTTTCCTTCCTATTGTGTCGGCTATCCTTTATAGTTATGGGTTTTTGTTATTCAAATTTCGTATTTTTTTTTTTTTAATCGCGTGTCGTCGCGGGGGTGGGATAGTGTTGGTTTGTATGGGTACGTCCTTTTGCCAAGTTATTCTTAGTATAACATTTTAATTACGCCATGTGTAGTCTCGGGGGTGAGATTTCGGTTTCATCCTGATTTATACGCAGGGTGTAGTCCCGGGGGTGAGCCTCGGTCTCATCCTGATTTATACGCCGGGTGTAGTCCTGGGGGTGAGATTTCGGTCTCATCCTGATTTATACGCCGGGTGTAGTCCCGGGGGTGCGATTTCGGTCTCATCCTGATTTATACGCCGGGTGTAGTCCCGGGGGTGAGTTTCGGTCTCATCAGGATTTAGACGCCGGGTGTAGTCCCGGGGGTGAGATTTCGGTCTCATCCTGATTTATACGCCGGGTGTAGTCCCGGGGGTGAGTCTCGGTCTCATCCTGATTTATACGCCGGGTGTAGTCCCGGGGGTGAGATTTCGGTCTCATCCTGATTTATACGCCGGGTGTAGTCCCGGGGGTGAGATTTCGGTCTCATCCGGATTTATACGCCGGGTGTAGTCCCGGGGGTGAGATTTCGGTCTCATCCTGATTTATACGCCGGGTGTAGTCCCGGGGGTGAGCCTCGGTCTCATCCTGATTTATACGCCGGGTGTAGTCCCGGGGGTGAGTTTCGGTTACATCCTGATTTATACGCCGGATGTAGTCTCGGGGGCGAGTTTCGGTCTCGTCCTGATTTTATACGCGGGGTGTAACCCCGGGGGTGAGTTTTGTCACCAGAATTTAGACGCCGGGTGTAGTCCCGGGGGTGAGTTGTTTCACCAGGTTTTATACGCCGGGTGTAGTCCCGGGGGGGGAGTTGTTTCACCAGGTCTTATACGCCGGGTGTAGTCCCGGGGGGAGTTTCGGTCTCATCAGGATTTAGACGCCGGGTGTAGTCCTGGGGGTGAGTTTTCTCACCAGGTTTTCATACGCCGGGTGTAGTCCTGGGGTGAGTTTTTCATTTATACGCCGTGCTTAGACATGAAACGAGAATACGCTGGGTATGTTTATTGAAGGATATGGATAAGTCATGTATTCTTACAAGGGCAAAGATTCACTAGGTATGTCCCGTTAGGGAGCATATCTTAATTCGCTGGGTGTTTCTTTATGGTCGACAGATGAGGTGAATTTGTGATAGTTATTAGTTCTACTTGTCATGGCGTGTTGTTGATTCGGAATTTTTTCTCCTTTTAGAGGTTAAAAGCTGAAGTCCTGAGGTTGAACCAGACGGTTGAGACAATGACTAAATCATCGGTAGAGAACTCCTTAATGAAGATTATGGCCTATGCATCTCGTCCCTTATCAGATTTCAATAAATATGAGGCCCTGGAAATGTTGGAATCGCTTCAGCTTACTGCCCAAGATACTAAGCATGATCGTCAGAATTTTTATCGTTTGGTTTATCAAACAGTCCGAGGGAAGCTTGATGTTCCTCGAGACCAGTTTAGAAGTCTCGTCTTGCGCCTTCTGGGAGATAAGGATCACGAGAAAGTGTTTGATTGTGTGGCGAAGGTAGAGAAGCACTATCAGTCGAGAAACCGGGCCGGAACCGCAGCTATGTCCCCTTATTTCAGAGAGGGCCGGGAAAGGAACGCTAGGAATTTCCCGAGGAATCCGGGAAAGTCTATCACGTGTTTTTATTGTGGCAAAGTTGGCCACATTAAGCAATTTTGTGAGGCAAGAAAAAGAGATGCTTCTGGGAGCATGGGGCTGCAGAAGAATGGCACGTTTTCGGAGTCTGCCACAAAATAAACTGTGAACTTTCCTAGACAAGATATGTTAACCTGATTTAGATTTCTGTTTGGGTAATAAACGTACCTTCAATTCAGTTGTGTCTTATTTGAGTGATTTTTCTCCTACTTAGTAAGGAATTCGATAGTCTCAGAGTTCTGATAGCTTTGAAAACAGGGTCTCTAGTTACCCTCCCAGGATTACTGGGTCGGAGCTGTCATCTCTCTGCTGACTACTTTGGGGTTTCACCCGTGGGAATAATGCCTTCTGTTCTTGATGTTTTCCCTAGGAAATCATTTCGTGGGTTTGGGAGTATGACGAAAACTTCGATAACAATATCACTCATGGACTATCTGGAGTGAATGCAATTCAATGGGTAGATTCCATGGGGAACCCCACAGTGGTCAGCGGCGAGATGGCAGCGCGTGAACTAGGGCAAAAAGTCACGCGTGTGGAACAAGGCGAGGTTATTGGGGATGTAAATGAGTTGTCCTTCCGAGACCCTAGTAATTTTAGAGCTGGAGAGCTTCACGCTCACTATTCGTTTTGGGAGGAAGTTGCGGAGCGATGCCCTGAAGTGGCGACTCAAACCGATGTCTTGGATTGGATCAAAAATCAAGTTTCTATTTTTCCGTACTTTCGACATTTCAAGGGCTCGTTTAAAGGCGAACAGTACGACTCCGACCGCCCACCCCACAAGCTGTTTAGAAACAACATGTCATGCAAACCTTTTGTCCGCTTTGTGCAGGAAACTTTGATTAGTCGTCTGGGGACTGGGGCGATATCTTTGGTAGGGAGAGTTGGAGAGGTGGCTCCGCCGCACATTGTACTACCCCTGACTGTTGAGCCGTCAAAGCCCCGCCTCTGTCATGACGCACGCTATTTGAATCTCTGGATGAAGGACAATCCTTTCACTCTAGATACCCTTAATGACTTGCCTCGTTATGTAACGGAAGATTCATTTCAAACTGTGTTGGATGATAAGTCTGGGTATGATCACATTTTGCTTACAGAGAGTAGCCGTCCTTTCTTTGGTATACAATGGGGTGGCTGGTTTTTTACGTACAATACCTTGCCTTTTGGTTGGAAGGTTTCTCCTTTTGTTTACCACACGACAGGTCTCTTAGCAACTGGTTTTTTTTCGTTCAATTGGCATTCCATGCCTACTTTACATTGACGATCGTCACAATGGTCAACTTCAAGTATCGTTTGAGAAAGGGGAATACGCTACCTTCAGTTCGGCAGGTGAACACAATTATGCAGCTGCTAAGTCTGCCATTTTCCTGATCGCCTACTATTTAATTGGACTGGGTTATTTTCTTGGTCTTTCGAAATCTATTCTCATCCCAGCAAAGATTGTCCCGTATCTTGGATTTATGGCTGATTCTTCGACACAAATGTTTCATCTGATTCCAGAGAAGAAGGATAAATTTATTACCCTTATTCATAAGACACTTGAGTCATCTTATGTCTCAGTTAAAACGTTGCAACGCCTTGTGGGGAAATGTGTCTCCTTCGCTAGAGCAGTGCCGGCAGCGAAGCTCTTTACAAGAGAAATGAATGCTGCGATCTCAAAGGGCTTACGTTCCCAGAGGCCGATTTTGTTACGAGGTGCTCTGCGAGAAGAGATCGCGCATTGGCTGTTCCTTGAAAATTGGGATGACCCAATACCATGGCGCGATGAACGCCATATTCAAGTTTCTGTGGCAACGGATGCATCCTCCTCGGGATGGGGGGCTACGATTGTTTCTCCAAATCACCGTCAGATTTTTGATTATTGGTCTCAGGAAGAGTGCACATGGGACATTGCAACAAAGGAAGCCATGGCGATTAATAAGATGCTATTATCGTGCTCGGATGAAGTCCGTAATGCGCGTGTCGATGTGCATGTTGACAATCAGGCGGTTATTCACGCATGGAACAATCAGGGTGGAAGGAGTGCACAACTAAACAATGCCATGAAGGTGTTATTTTCAACGACTGCTGCTCTGAATGTCTTGTTGCATCTTTTGTATGTCCGATCTGCAGATAATCCGGCAGATGGTCCCTCTCGACACAGATCTTCTTCGGATTACTGCCTGGCAGATAGTATGTGGCAAAAAGTTCAGCGAGAATTTGGGGGCTCTACGGGGCACACGTTTGATCTGATGTCGTTGGATTCCAACGTACAAAAGGACTGGTCTGGGAACAGTCTTCCTCACTTTACTCCGGTCTCTTCCCCAGGGTCTGCGGGTGTTAACTTCTTTGCCCAGGATCTGACAGCATTCGGGCCTCTCATGCAATGCCCATATGTTTTTCCACCTCCAGTCTTGGTTGGTCCAGTCCTACGCTATTTACGAAGGATGAAACAAGCATGCACAATCGCTGTTTTGGACAGTTACCCTAAAAAATATTGGTGGCCTTTATTACATGGTCATGCAAACAAAGCAGTGAAAATGGCTTCTACAGGGGATGACCGTGTACTTCTTGTACCTTCGAATCAAGGTTGGATCCCACGCCCAGGCGGAATCCCGGGAGATCTTTGGGTGTTCTCGGTTGTTTTTTAGACGTTTTCTACTGAACTTAGATTGATTTTTGTTCTTATATTCTCTGTTGTTTAGGAACTCCCTTTGGTGGCCAAACTATTTGTACCATCTGTTCGCTGTCCTGTTTGTAGTCGGGCTAATGACAGTGACTTCAGATTTTGCCAGTATTGTGGTTACAAGAGAAAGATTTTTTCCTCAGGGAAGAAGAGTGATACATTAAAAGTTGATCTTGATTCTTTAGATAAACGGTTACAGCAATTATTGAATTTTGATCAGGCCACTAGTTATTCGAAACAAAAGGATTCCCTACAAAAGGAATTAGAAACCTTTTTATCAGCCCTGCCAGGACAAGTGTCCTTAGCTACTGTTTCTCCCCGGGATATATGCCGTTTTCTCATTTTCAAGGATAAGGATGGTCGAACGCAGATCCATCACAATGGTTGCAAATTTGTTGGGCAACGGGGTAAACAAACTTGTGGTTGTCCTTTCCGATTATCTTATAAAACTGTAGATTCTTATATTGGAAAACTAAGATCTATTTTTCACGCCATTGGGAGGGAGGGTGAATGGGATAAAAGGCTGGGATTAGGCAATCCTGCAGCAGATAAATCCGTTAAGGATTATCTTCGTGTGGTGACTGCGGAGCAATTAAGGGCAAGGGTAACCCCTAAGCAGGCGACGCCTTTCTTTATTGACAAACTTACCCAGCTTTCTCTTTTCTTGGAAAAGCGCCTGGTACAATCCATTAATAAGCCGCTGCAATGTTTCATTATCGCTCGGGACCAGGCCTACTTCAAAACAGTTTTCTTCAGTGGTGATCGCCCCGGGGACTTGGGCCAAGTTAAGGTAGCTGAAATTTTGCGTTTTCCCAATGATGATGGGTTTTTGTTTAATCATGTGTGGGGGAAAACCCTAAGGGATGGTGACTCCAATGTTTTTGGAATAAGAAGAAATCCACAATCCGTTATTTGTCCCATTAGAGGCATTGAACGTTATGTTGATATTGCTCGGGGAATGCAGGTTGACCTTACCCGCGGCTATTTATTCCGCCCAACAACACCTGATGGTGGGATATCGGATGCCTCCCTTACTTCAGCTACTGCAGAGGCCCGACTTAAATTTTATTTAAATGAAATGGGGGAGAATGACGGCGAAACGTTGCATGGGTTTCGATCAGGGTGCGCAATAACCTTAGCTCTGTCAGGGGCAGAATTAACAGAGATAATGGATCATGTTGGGTGGAACCGCAGGCACACTGCTTTACATTACCTACAGTTAGCAAAAGTACTGAACCCTTTTGGGGCTTCTGCTAAACTAGCGTCCAGTGAAGTGATGAATGTTAATAATACATGGACGGACATGAATGAACTGAAGCGCTTCCTTTGCGCTTTTCCATCTATTAGTTCACAGAAGAGACCTTTTCAGACTGATAAGCAAGATTAGCTATGTAATAGACGTTTTTGTGATCTACCAATATACTGTTTTGGGTAGGTTTGGGAATTGTAAGGTTTGGGGTATTCATAGATAAATTGATGTTTGTTGTAAGTAAGAAATAAAGGAAAGAGCTTGTCATGAAATAAAGTTGAACAGTATGGCGTGAGTGGCGCTGAGCAATATTATTTCCCATATCTTATTTCAACTGAGCATGAATAGAGTGTTATGAAATAGATTACTATTCATAACACTCCTAATGATATGCGAAACTGAAATACATTAAATTAACACATCCTTTGCGATTCAATGCACGCAGGCATGTGCAGAAGGGTGTCCTAAGGGTATAAATACTGAGTCAAAGCAGAATAGCACTCCTTTCGTGCTTAGTCTCAGCCAGCGGAGCAGTGATGGAGGGATCGGCCCACCCTGACAAAATTCGCGTGGGTCAAAAACACTGCTACCCTAAGCCAAGCTGTTCCAGCTTGGCTTAGACCGCTGAGCAATATTATTTCCCATATCTTATTTCAACTGAGCATGAATAGAGTGTTATGAAATAGATTACTGTGAATAATGGGCACCACGCCCAGCATGGAAACCAGTAGGATTTCATTTTATTGTAAATTCTGTTGTTGTGGCTAGCGTGGATAAATAAATGTGATGATGACAAACTTAATTTAAATCAACATTTTGAACAAGGAGCAAAAAAAAAAATGGTTTGCATACATCGATCTGTACATGTACATCCGAACTTGAAATGATTTGACTCGATACAAGACTTTCACATTCCCCATAATGCAATTTTCATTCCCCACAAAATTTTGCATAAGTATTGTTTTTAATTTCTCAATGGACGTTTGTTAGTCCCAAGAGAAATTGAAATTTATTTAATATGCAAAATTTTGTCGTGAATAAAAAGTGCATTATAGTGAACAATGTGCCTGTCAGAGCTATTTTGAAAACTGCCTCAACCCACACATTAACCCTAGAAGAATGAAATTCTTATTGAAACAGTGCTCCGGGTCAATCTTCAGGGGCACCCATCAATTGTTTTCTGTAAAATATCTGTTCGAAGGAGTGAATATTGTCTAGAGATTTCTATAGTTCAAGAAAGGCTTAATATTTCTGGATAACCTTTCCGTTCATCTAAGATTTTCAGTGTTTTTCTATTAGCTAGCATCCCTATGATTTATAGAAGTGGATTTTTCGCCATTTAAGGCTTGATTGTGCTCAATATTATTTTGTAGGATGAAATGCCTTTTCCTGTGCGAGACGTGTCACCATTTCTACTTGAGTATGTGGAGGCTGCTATCGAAGGTGATCTTGTGGAAGGTGCACAAGGCGTAGCTGTACACAATTTGAAGAGTGGTTTGAATCAGCTTACAGATCCTAGGGGAGAAGGTGGACTAAGTGATCATGCTCTGAAAGTTCTTGACAGTGCCTCCAAGATGCACGAAGCTGATGCTAATGTAAAGATTGTGGCTGAATTACTGCTTCCTCTAATGAGAGGCTTTTGTGTTTTTAATATGAGCCATCAGAAAGCACTTCAAAAAATAGATGGGCATACAAATAACATGTTGCTACCTCCTTCAGTTAACTGGAAAGGCCTTGCCCTAGGTAAATGAATTATCTTGTTCATGGTTTTCTTGTACAGGTGTTTATTGTTGTATTTTTAATTCAGTCAGACCATGTTTGTTTAATTTGTGAATCAGCTATTCTGATGTCATCACTATTCTCTTATAGGGAACCCAAAGTTATGGTTTGGGGAGCTAGACATGCTAAATAAATATGTATCCTGCGCAGCGTTAATTGTAGTTACGTGAAAAAGTGTTAAGTTTAACACTTTTTCACGGAGCTAGACATGCTGTTTTGCCCTGAACTAAACAATATGGTTTCTGAATCAGGTGAGTGTGTAGTTTGATCACGAGAACATTTACAAAGGAGAACTCACCAAGCATTATTCAGTGATCATAATTATGGTCTTCAGTGAAAATAAAAATTCAGCACTCTGACTCAACCGACAGCTAGAAAATTTATTCACTGGCCTCCAGGGGCCATCTATTTCTGGGTATATCATTTTGTCATTAAGACTGTCCAAAAAAACTTCTGCCGCATTGTATTGTGTTATCAGTAAGTACATTGTAAGTGTATTATAATTATTGTTATTACTATTAATTATTATTATTATTATTATTTTAATTATTATTATAATTATTATTATTACAAGTAAAACCGGGAAATAATATTTTATAATTGATTTAATATATGCCATAGACTCTGGTCCGAAGTGACAAGTGACCCTTTCAAAATAAACACCGAAGTTAGCGCATCGTGGAAAATTCTCTGTTCTGGGAAATGAGTAAATTCTCTCGTGCTCCGTACAGCACGCAAGGAAGAGTGCTCACCAATTTTACTCTATAACTTGGTAGAATCAGTCTCAGTATTTTTTGTTTATAATAGACTTGACTCTAGGTCATAAGATCAGGTCCCACTTTTGACAAAATAGTCTTCAACTACAGGTATGCTAATTACTCGCGCAGCAGGAGGTAAAGGTATCAGTAGAAAAATTCATAACTCAGTCAAAATTTTCTAGAAAACAATTCAATGACTAAGCCTTTAAGCTACTAAGAAAGATTGAACTTTCAATTAAACTTTTCAATTTATTTGAATAAGGAATAAAGTTTTGGCAGCGCGCGCCCAAGATTTGCAGCTTATTTGCCGAGTTCCCGAAGACAATTTTTTTAGTTTTGAGGTGATTTATTTAGAAAATCATCTCGCAAAATAGAAAAATAATGTAAATTGATCCAAATGAATGAGATATTTGTTTATGAGGTATAATGGTTGTCTTTCGCTGAAAAAAAATTGGGAAATCGGTGAAAATCCAAAATTTGTTTTATCCGTTCTTACGCTGACACTCACAGCCTCTTATAACACTTGAACGAGGTACGAGGTATCAAAAAAAAAAAACTCAATGAAGAAAGAGAAATTAATCTACATGTAACTGGAAGGAGAATCAGCCGTCAAATAAAAGGCCAATGTTAAAAAAAGGTGAGTACAAGTTTGAATTTTATGATTTGGGCGTATGTTGTTGTTTTTTTACATTTGTGGCTTATAAAAAACATCATTGCAATTAGACAATCTAGCCTTTTATTACAAACGATTTGGACTCCATTTGATTTAAGTGTTCTTATTTTTCCGGTGTTGCTTGTTCTTCTAATTGAGATTCTGCGAATTTTCATTAAAAAGTCATAAATTTGTCATTCTAATTTCAAACTATAGTTTGTTGACAATAATTCACACGGCATTTCGCGCTCGGATTTTACGGGATAATTCGTATTTTCACAACATTGCTCCGTTTGTATGCCTTTATTTCTCAGTTGTTACCTTCTTTTACCTAAATTCTGTAAGTTTTCATTCAAGAAAATATGATTTTTAAATTAGAATACCTCAGTTTAAGCTTTCGCACTGCTATGAATGAATAAAGCTCGACTTTTCTTTTAACAGTAAAAATTTGAAAAGTTCATGTTCAGCTTTCCAAGGCTTCGCTGTAGGCAAAAACATTAACTCTCTCTATCCTAACCGGAGGCAAACACAACAACCGTTTATTCTACCGGAGAGACATAAACTAAAATGAGTTCACTTTTATACAAAGTAAGCTTAAGTCTTTTTTATGAATGAAAAAGTTGTGAAGATAGTTTTTCGCGCGTTGTGTCAGCTAAGGACAAGATTCTCTCGGCAAATCTCAGAATTATAAAGGTAAGAAAAAATAAATAAGCTATCGGCCTAGGTCGGTTCGTATAGGAAAAAAATGTGCCCACGTACTGCACAATTTCAAACAAAATTATAATAAATGGCCCTGCAAAGTTAGAAAAACACTCTGTCCAGTTTTAAGCTAAAATATTCAAGTCACTTACATTTCTTGGCTTGCTGACTCAGACGGAGTTAAGAGGCCAAAAATGTGACCTTATGTACACTCTGAGAGCCTTCTTTCCGCTATTCCGAAAGTTGACCACAGAAAGAGTAGTTTGCAAGGCAATTTCGCAAACCACATTTCGCTAAACACTGTAATTACGACTGTGTTGATGAAAAAAATAATTTTCTATCGATGCTGGCTGACGTGAGGCTGACGTGACACCGACGTGACACCATGTACTGCCAACCCGAGCGGGGGAGGGCAGTGGACCGAAAGGGGAAGGGGTGGGGAACAAAAAGAAAAAATCACATCCATTATCGGTATGAAAGGAAATTGCTAGAGAAAAACTGCCAACGTCATTGGTAAAAGGGGCAATGCAAACCTCTTATACAGATTTGTTTATAGATTTTAATTGAAAAATCGCTGAACAGGATTCTGAAAGGACGTTTTTTTCACTTTCGAATCACTTTTTCGTCACCTTTGTTTTTTTTGGAGGAATAATAATGGCCTGTTTTATACACATAAAATTGTTCTCTATAACATGGGCGAAAAAACGGGGATATATTTAGCTCAACATGATCTCGAGACCAAAATAATGATTATCATTAAATCTTAAATCGCTTTGAAATAATGATTATCATTAACGCCCGAAAGAGTAGTGCCCGTATGGCGTCAACTCCTGGACAAAATGTTCATCTCGTCGCGTCGTCCAGTCATCTCGTCAATGCGTCGTGTCATCTCGTCGTGTCCACGTCTCATCCCGTCAATTCGTCGTCAGTCATCTCGTCGTGTCGTCTATTTTTACTCATTGTCTCGTCACGTCAACTACTCGTTTGTTCTTCAACTCGTCGTGTCGCCCTTCAACTCGTCGTGTCGCACTTCAACTCGTCGTGTCGCACTTCAACTCGTCGTGTCACCCTTCAACTCGTCGTGTCGCCAACATGTCACATGACGATCTCAGAGGAGAGGAGACCTGGATACCAGAAGACAGGACAAGCGAACTGCGCAAGCTCACGTGCTACTCGTGCTTTGAAAGATGGACGAAGTAAACGCAGTGAAAGATATTTTGAAAGACGCCCTGTCTAGAATAGATCAGATCCCTTCACAATCTTCTCAGTCTCAGTCTGATTATCCTCCTCAACAGCAAAATCTTCCAGCTTCAACTAACAGCAATGGCCTGTTATCCAGGGCTCAAAATAACTTCAGGTAGGTAACCGGAATGTAGCCGGGAATGTAGCTTGCACTATTCTTGGTTTTCACTTCAGTCATATCAAAATTCAGAGGCATTAATAAACAGATTTCGATTCCAAAATGTTTACTGAATTTCAGAGAGTTTAAAACTACACATCTGGGCCAAATTTTGAAGCGCAAGAGCGTTTCGTTCAAGAGTTATAGGCGAACGAGTATTAGCCATTTAATAGTTACACCAGAAATCTCATCACAAAATATTGGATTCACGATAAGTTCCATTAAATCGGCTTGTAGACATCCATAATGCAAAAATAACTTTCAACTGGTACAATTTTGTCTATTTTCACGGCTTATCTGAAATAGCGTGACGAATTGCGTGACACATTTAAAACCTCTATAAATCGGAAGCAAAACATCGTTAAGACCTGAAACTTTTTGTGATAGATTATAACACTTGTATCTACATAGTGATACCATGCTAGAAACAGCTTTGTAGGATGTATACTTTAGATTTTTTAATTTTTATGACCTCATGTGAAAACCAAGAATACAAAGTGTTGTAACTTATGATGTGACAGTTCCATAATTTTTTACCTAGCTAAACTGCTCACAGTGCAGATCTATGGGGAACATAAGTCCTGATAATATATATGTACCTCAAAACGACCAGAAAACATAAGATTACATGACATTAAAAACAAATGACTGTCAGTAGCTGTTTCCCCAAACATACTTTATGGGCCCAAGCTGCCTTTATTATCTAAAGGACGATACTTCAGCCATGCAATTAAGGATATAAAAAAGCAAATATTTTTATTGTTTCCAAAAAAAACAAGATAGCTACATGTAAGAAGTTTTCCTACTACTCATACTGCCTTTTGGTCTTGAGGCATACTCGTCAGAACCTTGAGTCTTAAGCGATAGTTTATTGAAAAGAAAAATCTACCATATATATAGCTGTTGTGTATTTACTGCTACAAAAATTGTAATGCCCTGAATGGTGCATGCCCTATTAAACAGTTTTGAATGTGATGTTTGAAGATGGCCAAAAAATTGTGTATTTGGTGTATAATTTTTTACAAACTTGATTTCTTGTTGTTCCCCTTTCTTGGAAGATATTCAGGTGTGAAACCATGTTAAGATTTGAAGACTGTTATACAGTACTGTAACTTTCTGCTTTTGTTATTGAGTACATAGTTTTCTCCAGGCAAGTTTAACAATAATTGTTAAACTTAAACGTCAAATCTCAACATTGATGTTGTAATTGTAAGTCTAAGAAGTCAGAATTTGGGCAGCACGGTTTTGTAGTTCCTGTAATTTATTCAAGATGGTTATATTACAGTTACCCACACAACACTGCAATAATTTAAAGTGGAACTGCACTGAGCCAAACAAATAATGACTTTAAACCATTTGGGTGACTTCTCACATAGGTATACTGGCAGTATTTATTTTACTAAATATATAAGTATAATATTAATAAGGTTTCCCTTGTAACAGGACAGCCTTCCCACATCTGTATGGGAGAAGGACAGCCTCCCAGCTAATAGAGGGCGGAAATCAGGGTGCTAGACCCAAAAAGAAAGCAAAGCAGTATGTGCCATTCTTTGTTAAGGACAGCTGGACAAAAGAATTTTTAGTCTTGTCATCGACTACACATGACAAAACCCCGCGGGTAGACATGCTCCACTCACTTCAAGCAGCTGGCTTGGGTAAGATGAAAGTTGTATTCAAAGATAAGAACGGCGACTTCAGTCACTTAAAAAGCACGCTAGAAGATTATTTCCCAAAGTTAAAATCCCAGAATGGAGCCTTTGAGCTACTAAGGGCAGACAGAGGTGGAAATGCACGTCCTCTTATTCGCATTGAGATGCCCAACACTGGCTACACAATAAAATACCTCAAACAAGCTGTCCCAGGCAGTACTGTCATTTATGTCAGACCAATACAAAGTGACCTGGATATGGCTGTTGTCAAGAAAGAAGATGGTGTAAAAGTATACACTCAGTGTATTAATTGCCATGAAAATGTACCACTGGTCGAAATTAAAGAACATTCAGATGTGTGTAAAGGTGGAAGTTCAAGCTGTACCCATGACTCCATAACAGCATCCCAAGACGAAGGCGAAACCTCCACGACACACTCAGTGAGCACAATAGTTTTGGACATGCCCGAAAATGATAATGATCTTGAGATGTTACATGTACCTAGCCCTGAAGAAAGAGCAGCTTGGATTCCAAAACTTCAAGAAATGTTTCCTGATGTGTCAACGACAAAACTAGAGCTCACTGCAAAGACGTCTACTTCACTACAAGAGGCAGTAGAGGAGGTGTGTGACACAGAGGGCCAGGAAAGCCCCCCTGAAGTGCTAACCATTGGTGATGCTCTGTTTAAGTTACAATCAAAAGTCAAGGGCAGTGACTTCACCCTGACAGTTAAAAGAGATGAGTTATGGATGGGAGCTCTGAGGTTTTACAAGACAGCTTTGACAGACAAAGAAAAGTTATGGCAAGGCCTGGCAATCATCTTCCAAGGAGAGGAAGGTCTTGATGCTGGGGCACTCAAAACGGAATTCTTTGAGCTGTTATTGAAAGAAATACAGTTACGTCTCTTTGAAGGCCCTGATGATTCAAAGGTGCCATTGAGAGATAGCAGCAAGGCATTCCTTCTTAAGCTTGCAGGAGTGGCAATTTCACACTCGATGATTCAGAAAGGTCCTGTCTTTGGTGCTCTTTCACCTGCAGTTTACTACCATCTGGCTGGATGTGATCCTGATCTTGTGGCCAGTCAGATTGGAAAGAATGATGTGCCCAAGAATGCAGGTAACTTTAACATAATCCATTTACTAATGGGTAGTTTTGGTTTAAGAGGGCATATGGAAACTTGACCATTTAAAGTTAAAAGTCCAACTAAGTAACTAATGTGTGTGGCCAGTAATCAAGAATACTTGTCATTTTTGCTAAGAGAAAAAATCATTGCAGCTTTAGTGTTTTTCATGGTATAAATTCTACATATAGGCTGTATGATCTTACAGGATTCCTTATGTCAGTGCCTAATTAGCTTTGAATTCATGCCAGGCCATTTGTCTGACTCAGTAAGTGTGCTTTGCACCGAAATTGGGTGGAATGATTATTATCGATATTACAGTGTTTTTGTAGCTTTAATTTCCATATTACCTGTCCTTGATAATGTTGGACAACTCCGAAACATTTTACTTCAAATTTATCACTAATATGTATGTTTCGTTGTCTTTGTTTAAGTATTGAAAAGGGACCTATGTGCATTATTTTTAGGCTTCCATTTTCAAGTTTCAGCTTTGAAGAAAAGATGAGGCTCTGAAAATAGAGCTTTTTTAACAGCATTTCATGCAAACAGGTGATTCACATAGAGGGTATCCAGGTTAACTTGTTTTGTTTGGTTGTTTACCAAAATACATGTAGTTGTAACCTAAACATTAACTTGACAATGCACATAATACTTATTGTCAATCAGCCTTTGGTAGTTAATGCACTTTATAAAACTTCTAGTCAAGAACTTACCTGCCTTCAAGCTGCTGCAGATTATTATCTTAGTGAAACTTACAGTATGGGGGAAAAACATATATATGAGCATTGTTTTAAAGCAGCTTGGCTGTATGACATTCTTTTTTATAGGAACTGCTACTCTTCATGAGCTTATGGACCTACTGGTGAGCAACGAACCAACAGCTGATATCCTAGAACATCACCCAAGTTCTGATGCATTCTGGGCAATCATCAATGCATCACATTGGCCTATCGATAAGCAAATAACTGACGGCAATGCCTCTCATTTGCTACAGCACCTGCTAGAGAATGAAGTTATCTACTC
The DNA here is from genome assembly GCA_024195265.1 of Dendrophyllia cribrosa. NCBI lineage: Eukaryota > Metazoa > Cnidaria > Anthozoa > Scleractinia > Dendrophylliidae > Dendrophyllia > Dendrophyllia cribrosa. The sequence continues at coordinate 24,413,997 of JAJLRJ010000007.1, forward strand.
TAGAAAGATGGAAATTGATCAATTTTCTGAAGGGTTACAAGTTATGGGGCTGTTGCAGATGATACAAGAAAACCCCACTGTGTGTTATGAATTGCTGTGTTACAATCCCAAAATGAAGTTGACAGGAGAAAAGTTCCTCAGTCAAGTTCTTCTACAAGAACCATCTGATTTCAGTGAGAAGCAAAGCTACAATTGGTTCTTGAAGTTTGTGGATTCAGCAGATGAAGAAATGCTGGTATCTCTGCTTCAGTTTATCACTGGTCATATGTCCATTCCTCCCCGCGGCTTGCCTCACCAAATCTGCATTAAGTATCTGCCTGATGATGACTCTGCTTCACTACCCAAGTCGGTTGCATGCTTAGCAGTCATAAATTTGCCCACAGTTCACTCATCAGAGAAGAAATTCATGGAGAGCTTAAATATAGCGTTGCAGTGTGAAAGTCAAGGATTTGGATCTGCATGAAGACAAAAACTCCTGAAATTATAAGAGTAAGCCTAACAAAAACTCCCTTGTTGATCTTTGAAAGACAGCTCCAAAGAAGACAAGGTGTTCCCTTCACTGCTCAGTTCGTTATTGAAAACGTTTGTTGCTGTTGTTATGTAAGCTGTGATCCAAATGGACATTAGTCAGTGACTGTTTTGTGGGCTGAGACTCGATGTTTAATCAGTGTACTAAGTTAACGTGTTGAAATTATGTAGGTTGCACTCTTAGTACTCATTACACGGTGCTGTTATGTTTTGCCATGATCAAAGGTTGGGTTGTTCAACTTCGGATCATTACAGTTAAATATATTTGGTTATATCTTAAACTTAAATGGAACATACTTGGTGACAAATAAGCTATACTTGTCGCAATTTTTACCTTCAGTTTTTAAGGTAGAATATTCAAATCTTTAATATTTCTTGCTTCAACCAACTGGACCATGGTTAAGAAACCTTAGGCCTTAGTATTTCATTTTACGAAAGAGAAGTGCTATGGCATTCACAGTAGGCTACTTAAGCAGTCAACCACTTGTAGATATATGTCAATTCCAAAAGTTTGGCTGTCAGCCATTGGGTTGATCCTCATCAGGTGACGGTGTAGCTGTTCCGAAGGAATAGACAGGTCAACCTCTGGGACTTCTACTGCACCCGTGTCTGATGAATCTCTACCCCACGTTTGATTAGGCAAGGGCCCATCATGATCAATGCCGTAATATTCCATTTCACGCTGCAGAAAAAAAAATAAGCCATAAATTGTGAGCACATTTGTTTTATGACAGGAACCATCTGGGGATCTTTATCCCTACTTTGTTCCATTTGTCAGTATTGTGTTAATGTTTAGCAGAGCCCAACAACCGAGTTATGAACATTTGTAACATGTTGTTGCTATTGTTCTTGTTCTTGTTACATATTGATAAATCACAATTGACTATTTTCCAATCCCCCATAATACACTCTGTTTGCCCCCCAAATTTTGCAGTAACTGTTGTTTTTAAATGCTCTTGGGAATATGCAGGCCTCCCAGGAGCATTTGTAAACAACAGTTTATGCAAAATTTGGGGGGCAAACAGAGTGTATTATGGGGGATTGAAGAAAAGAGAATTGAAAGATTAAAGTTATTTCTTGATAATTTCTGGGACAGCCTCATGCATACTAAGAGATGGCATAGTTGGCATGCACAAGATCACATCTTACCGGTTCCAAATGAAAATCAATTAGTTCTTGACGAAGACCCCAAACCCAGAGCTGAGCCGGAGACATGTTGGCCTCGGTTGATAATGGATGATGATTCCACCCCTCAGCAAAAACCTTCAGACTACTGTTAATCCTCTCCTCAAACACATATCTAAGTGCAAATAAATGAACATCGTTTCCTATGTCAAGTAGCCCCTCATTTTCCATGTACTGGAAGAGGCTGTGAAATATGTAGAGACATCCACTGAAAACATCTCGCCAGAGCCGTTCAATCCGTTGGTTATGACAGCTCCTGCCAGCAATGAAGCTGCCCCTGTCTGGGCCTCTTAGCGGATGAGAGAACATAAACCAAGCAACATCAACGTTTTCTACTCCTTTGTCACCACGAACTCTGGACGGCAATCCAAAAACTTCCACTGCATTAAGGAACAGTTTAAGAACTGTCTGAGCTTTGTTGTTGCAATTACAATGGAGGTATGTAATCTGGCGTGAATATCCATCAATCCCACCGTGTACGACAAAACCCCATCTAGAAAATCACAAAAAGTGGACTTAAGGTCTTGCAATAATGCTCTTTTCTATGCCAGAACACTGAATTCAGCGCCAATATATCAGATGAGAATTTTCCCAGCTTTGCAGCAAAAAAATCTTTCGCTATTCTGGGCAAATTGTTTTAAAAGAAGAAGAACGTTTATTTGTTTTTGTCACATCAGTGTGTGATGCTGAAACATTGAATAGAAATTCTGTGTGCGCTTTTACATGGTAGAAACTAACCTGATGAGTTTATGATTCCCGTCGATGTGCCACAGGGATAAGGGTGATCTAACATTGTAAATTCGTCTTTCAACTGTAGTAAGTTGAAGAGCGCGCATGAGAATCCCCTCCGGACACACACGTCTCATGCCATCTTGAATCCGACGCCACTGAACATTTAGTCCCTTTGCTCTCAAAAAGCCACGCATTCTTCGGTATCCACAGTTGGGGAACATTGTCAAAATACTTGAACTAAATAAAAACACACATTTCACATAAATAAAAAGGGAAATGCTATACAAATGGAATATTTAACACGGTCTGGCATTGGCCAACGGTTCCAGGGTCCCAGCGGCACACCCTCACCCAAAAATTCATAGAATACCCCACCCCCCCGGGCAAACAACCCCTATAGGTCCTGTAGCGTTGGGGGTTTTGAGAGGAGGTCTTAGACACTTTCTGCTTTAAGAGAATATTTTGAGATAAAACCTGATTACTTACATCTGATCGTCAAGCTCGTTGTCTGACAAATTAGCAAAGTCGACCTTCTTCAAATCATATTGTGCTATTCGTCTTTGGATTGTCTTGCTCGACACACCAAATATTTGCCCAATTTTCGCCAAGGAAAACTGATAATCTAAGTATAACTGCAGCACATCTTGAGGAATATGAACAGACGGTCTTCCACGACATCCTGTAGAATTAAATACGCCAGTCTTTTCCTTTCCAGTCGCTAACGACCTTAAAGAATCTTGTGCACTTCCTAAAATATCTACAATTTCCATGGGAATGTTATACAGGCCTGAAGCTCTCTCGACAAGGTTGTGGATTCTATCCACCTGAACGCAAAGGTAATCAACACCATCCATGTCCTCATGCAGTCTGTCATTTAGCCGGTCTAGCAACATTTCAATGCTAACACGCAGACATTCCTTGAGCTCGTCAATGGGTTCGGCGGCAGCCATATTGGATTACTCAGTTGTAGTACCCAGGTCCCCTGTTTTTAAGAAGTGGTCGATGAGAACGCCACCAGACGTGTTTCAACGAGTTGAAGGGCGACACGACGAGTTGAAGTGCGACACGACGAGTTGAAGGGCGACACGACGAGTTGAAGAACAAACGAGTAGTTGACGTGACGAGACAATGAGTAAAAATAGACGACACGACGAGATGACTGACGACGAATTGACGGGATGAGACGTGGACACGACGAGATGAACATTTTGTCCAGGAGTTGACGCCATATGCCCGGGGTCGAGTTTGTGAGTGAGCGGTCGGGCCGCTCTGCTGCGTTCAAAATGGCGGACGGAGGCGAAGGTAAGAGAATGCTATTTTTTGGTCCTTTTTGTAGACTTTCTCGAATTAATTTCCGCCTCAATTTATACTCGAGGGGTTAAATTTGATTTTTAAACCCTTGATTTAATCTACTTCTCATGTTGGGTAAATTTATCACAGAATATCGTCCTCCTAAAAGGAAGCTTCCTTCGATGCCCGATCTGTTAAAAAAAAGCAAGGACTTATTAGGTACATCAAAAAGGAAACAACGCAGACCATCACGCTTTGAATTCAGTACAGATCCCGTTACTGGAGTGCGTAACAATAAAGGTACTTATACTGGTCAGTTAAAAGAACGGCGTAAAGAGAAAGGCGAATCTGATGAATGTGCACCAGCGTTTGAGCTTGATCATGACGGTATGTCACACGTTTACATTTGCATGTGTATTTCATAAACATCTATATTTAAAGATTCTGATACTTTTTCAGTTGTGAGACTCTCCTTGTTGGAACTTATATAGCTACATTATAGCTCTGTGTCCATGTATTCCTATTTTTCCAGACTTTCCAGATGATAAAGATTGCAACTCATCCACATGCAGCACGATGACTGGTTTGTAGTTTATGTGACATCTACATTGTAACAATAACATGTGTCCAAGATGCTTTTAACTCTTAATTCCCCCCCAAAACACTTGCCTACCATTAGGAAATGAAAAACGTAATAAGTATCGGCACAATAGAATTTTGATTTATTGATTCTGAGCTTTTAAAAGGTATCCACCCCTGCCAAAGTCAATCTACAGTTTCATGTCATCTGCCTATCCGTCAGAGTCAGTATAACAAAGGCAGTAGAAAGCACCAGGATGGGATGCATTCCATTCCTGTACCCATTCATTGAATAGTCACTATAGTCAGACCTAGGTATTACTAGTTAGAATATGGTTTATGAAACCTTGAGTTCTGTTGTTGGACATTGTTGTTTTGTCTTGTGAAAAGTGCAGCTTGCTATAGTATTTACTACATATACCACACAGAAATTTGCATTAATTAAATGCATGTGAACATAACTTTAAGAAAATCATTCTGCTTTAATTTTATATTCCTAATTTATAATCCATGCAGCTGTTTGATGTACACAATACCACAGGATCGAATGGATTAATAAAAAATTGTGCCTGATTCGATGATTGTGACATGAAATAGAAAAAGATTGGTCTTTTTTTGTGATGGTTAGCTTGTGTGACATCTTGTGACATACTTCCTTTCACAACAGCAGAATGTTAAATGGTTTGATGCAAGTTCATGTATTCATGGGGGTAATTTAAAAAATTGTATTGGTTTTCACATGACGTCATAAAAATTCAAAAATCTAAAGTATACGTCCTACAAAGCTTTTTCTAACATGGTATGTGGATACAAGTGTTATAATCTTTCACAAAAAGTTTCAGGTTTTAACGATATTTTTCTTCCGATTTATAAAGGTTTTAAATGTGTCACGCAATTCGTCACGCTATTTCAGATAAGCCGTGAAAATAAAGAAAATTGAATCAACTGAAAGTTATTTTTTGCATGATAAATGTTTATAAGCCGATTTAATGGAAAATATAGAGAATACAATATTTTGTGATTTGATTTTTGGTGTAAATAAGACTTTGAATTTTTGGCCGCCATCTTTGTGCCCCTGAGTGGGGCACAAAGATGGCCGCTCCATACATTTCTTACTAAAAATGTCTAATACTCGTTCGCCAATAACTCTTGAACGAAATTCTTTTGCGCTTCAAAATTTGGCCCAGATGTGTAGTTTTAAACTCTCTACAATTCCATAAACATTTTGGAATCGAAATCTGTTAATGCTTCTAAATTTTGATATGACGTAAGTGAATACCAAGAATACCATATTTCAGATAGCATATATTGCATATTGCCTATATGTTGTGGTTGAAATTTTTTGTTTTGTTTTTTATTTTCATTTACATATATTTATTTTTATTTATTATTTATGTCATAATACTGGATCAAGCCACTGTTATTGGTTTCAATATTGCAATTAAATTATGCAAGTAAAATGCAATGTATGTCTTGTTGTTTGTTTAGGAGAAATGAAGAGGATCTTATTAGATGCCCAGGATCTTATGATCAGGTTGCAAGAAAATTCCTTGAGTCCTGCAAGAAAACAGAAATGGGCTGACAGACAGACATCACTAAATGATAGTTGGGCAGGGTCTCGAAACAGTATCTTCAAAGTGTTATTGGAAACCAATATTGCAGTACCTGAAGATTTAACATGCCAAAAGTGTGATAAGGTTGCAGTTGTGAAATGCAATGGTTGTCTGTCGTCAAAATATTTATGTTATGAATGTGACGATTCTACTCACAAATATTTGCCAATTCATGATCGGGATGCAGTTGTAAATGGGCACTTTGTGCCTATCCCAGCTCTAACATCAAGAGACAGCAGAGGCGAATGGGTGATAGTTGGTAATTTAATAATCAATAGTTGTTTAACTTTATTTTATTTTTTACTTATATCATTACATTGTTGTAACTCTAAAATGTAAAGTAACTTTAGTTTACACATCAATGCTAATAATAGATATTCTTACGCATTAAGCTAAGTATCCTGCCTAATAAATATGCTTTTTTTAGTGTGTAAGTTTTTTAAACTGTTCAGACTTAATGCCTGGAATAGGCTTAGTGCAATTACTGAGACCGACTTGGCATCATGGGTCATGGGTGTTGCATGGATCCTCTTGTTGAAAGAAAAACAGCCAAATGAACCACATGATCAACTACACATACATTGTTTAGTGTGTTTAGAAGCTGTTAGTCTTTGATCATGAAAACATACACACATATTACTGTATCTATCTAAATCAATATCATAAATTAAAAATCATTATCTTCACCAGTTGTTAAAAGAACATTAAGTTTGTGTCTTGTGAAAGAAAAATCTCCCCGCAATCTAAACACTTGTAACAGGCTAATTTGTACTACACATCATGAATGTTTAATTTACGCTTAACGTGCCCATAACCTATTTTTTTATCTGAAACTAGACATTACTACAAGAACTTCCGTGAAAAAAATTTGCGATTAAATTAAAATGTGATTTTTTTAGATTTTGGCACACCATTCGCATTAGTCTCCTCTCGGTCCCTCTTGGTTAAAAAAGGATCCGTGACGTAGATTAAGGAACACGACTTCAAACAAAGGAACAAGTAACTTCAAACAAAGGAATTGTGACGTAGATTAAGGAACATGTGAGCCCGTTGGCCTTCTTAACAGCGGTACGGCTATACCGCAAAAAATAGGATTTTGAGGATTTGAAATATAAAAAATTTGCGTTTTGTGCAAAGCGCGAAATTGTTTCGTAAAGGTTCCTTGTGTGATATTATTTTACATTCAGATGAGAAAATAAAAAATTAAATGTTACGGGCACTTTTAATGTAAAAATCACTAACAACATTTTATTCCTTATTTGTGTATCAGGGAGAAGTCTGCCACTTACAGATGTTTATTGCACAACCTGCAATGGCAAATGCAAACCTCTAGAAATATTGCCTGATAGTCACTGCATTTTTGTTACCCTTAGAGGTAAATATTACATGTAATTTGCATGGATGCTATTATCAGAATCATGCAATGGTCTAACACGATTATAGAGCCTTGGAATACAAGATGCTAAACACAGGTCATATCTTCTTTATTAAACTGACATGCAGACCAGTCTAACATTGTTCTGTTGGGTCCAGATAAGAATATTATTATTTGGACCCTTAGTTTTGTTGTTGCTGTTTTTCATTTGCTTAATAGTGTGTCATTGAATAAAAAGATGGAACTACATGTATATTTATTTGACTTTTAAACAAAACCAGAGTTTGTGGACATTTGGTCAACTCTACCTAAAGTTTAGCATTTATTTCATCCAGTTTACTGATACAGTGTAGGCTAACCTGCAGCCATGAGTGAACATACATTGTATTTTTATCAACACATGATAATATTATGTACATACACACATGAACATACATTTGTATAATTAAACAGGGACTATACACTGTATGTGTACATGTAGTATGAGTATCAAGCACTGGTACAGTAGCTTGGCAATGTTTCATTTATAAATTGCGTTACACTAAGAAAAAATTGCATGACATGCTGCCACATGTAGTCTTACACTATACAGTAGTGTAACAGTCACTTCAGAATGTGGGTTGTACAATTATTTATTGTAGGTTTTAAAACAATGTAAGAGTAGATTAATTGTATTTGATATAAATTACTGCAGTTTCTCCTTCTAACTATCTAAATATAAATGTTTTTGCCTTTTCAGGACGGTTTGACATTAATCACAGAAGATACCAATGTCAGAAATGCTCCAATATTCTTTCTACTTCAAACCCAGTTGTTGTGACTCAGTCTGGTTTTTGGCCTGGAAGCATCAAAGACATGTCATATGTCTTTGATCAAGACCTATTCCTTCACTGGGATATCCTGCAGAAACAGATACCTGGTGTATCTGAACGCTCATTCCTGAAATCACTTGAACAGTTTTCTAAACAAAAAGGACGTGTGAGTATCTGAAAAAGACGAATATGTTGAAGTATAGTCAATTGAGGCATTAATCACCTGAATGTATAATTTACATTCAACTTGGTTTCATTCCATCTATCTGTAAGTACATTAACATGTAAACACAATCTTATACTCGTTGTGTTGCATATGCCAAATTTGTTAAAACCTAAAATTATTTTATCAGTTTCGTGTTATTTTGTTTTTTAATTATTTTACACAATATTATTATTCTTTTCACGTTAAAAATGTACGCTTTGGGGAAGTTATGGGTGTACAGACTATTTTAGGAAAAGAGTAACATGAGGTGCCAAATTAGCCACCAATTTTGTATAAAGTATGGTATAGGTTTTCCTTTTGTAAGTTAAAGCTGAAATAAAAAAAGATAAGTGCTTATTACTAGTATAAACACTTCTTTATTTACAAGGTGACTGTTAACACAAGTATTTTGTTGCAGGTCCCAACAATCAATGCCACAGCCTTTGGTGTCTCATTCAAGGAATGGAAATTTTGTCAATTTGAGCTCGACAAACTGAGACACATGAACTGGATGGAATGCCCAGCTTGTGCTGACCATCAGCACTCTGTTCATATGGATGGGAACATGAAAATCTACAGATTTCAATCTGCTGGGGTGTAAGTTTTTTTAATGTTATTGTTGTGTTGTTGCAGTACTTAAATATACAGTCTAGAAGTAACAATACATTAACAAGTGTGAGCATGCTGTAATTTTGGAGCTTAACCTGGCATAGCAGGTGTGCTACATTATATTTAATTTATTTGGGCACTTTTTGTGTGTGACAAAACATTCTGTGACAGACTCAGCAGGCTACATGTAATTAAAAGTGTTTTTTAATTTTTTTACTGTCTTGAGGCTGACAGTACAATCAAGTAATAAAGCTATACCATAAAGTTTTGTGTTGGTGATATGATTCACACCATGCTGGTAACTGAACATGTAGTATCATCTTTGGCCTCAGCTGAATCTATCATTCTGTAAATACATGTATCCGGTATGCGATTATGAAACAGCCACATTTGTCCAGGTAAAAACTCCATGTTGTATTACAAATTTACAAATCACTCTGCTTTTGGGCAACTTTGAAAGGAAAATTAAATTTGTCAGCTTCTCTATACATCTTCTAATTAGTATAATTTAGGAGATCATGCTCTTCCACAGAGTTCTCTTTATATAGACAGTACACCTTTTTATAATATGAATAACTTGTCTACCTTAGGAGGAAAAGAGAAACTTATTATGGAGAGACCTTTGTTGTTAACAATGAGAAAGTTGCAAATCATATTCATAAGGTTTATCAAGGCTCAAAGCAAAGGGTAAGCAGTTTCAATGTTATTATTATTATTATTATTATTAAAAAAGACAGTGACAAAGAAACAAATTGCATGGATGTGAAACAATGTTGTTTTTACAATCTATAATAATGAATGCCATCATTGATAAGTCCCCCTTACTTTAGTGAGCATGTCTTATCATGGTGTATTTTCCAAGTGCCTAGTCTGATCTGATAAGAATCCAATGGCATGCATTAGCTCAAGTACCACTTTTGCCACCAGCTTACAAGTCATGTATTTTATCTAGTATGTTTTGAGTCAACTGAATTGTTTTGCTATATTTGTACATTTGAAATATAATTATAGAAAGCAGATGAGCTTAGTAAGTGTGGTGAGACCAACTGGCGTGCTGCAGGAAACACAATAAAAAAGAAGAAAAACCTCTGCGAGACAGGCTTGGAGATCTCTGGTTGTAGGCATGATATGGCACAGCATGCCGTAAATATGATGTATGGTGAGGTGTATGGGTATGCCCACTACCTACAAGTAAATTATTACGTTCCAAAGAAAGTGGAGTTCTTTTGGTATGATGTGGTGTGTAAATACTGGCCATGGCTCAAGAAGCATGACAAAGAAACTGCCCAAAAGATGAAACCTGCATTATCTGTAATGCATTCAAAAGCTCACGCTTGGTCATGTCAGGTACAAGTGTTGTCCATCTTATAACTGAACTTCTTTCACCTATAGATATCTCTGGGAGATTTACCTACATGTAAATATAACTGAAAATAAAATATATTAAATGAATATGTCTGATGTTATATTTTATAAAAATATTATATTAACTCATACTCCTCTAGCCTTGTTATTGTGTTTTAACTTATAAACATAAAATGTAGATCTATAAAGTGTATAATTTAACATGTTTGTATAGCTTTGACTATTTATATTTACATGTATGTTTAGCAGATAAGGCAGTTAAGACAATGGCTCTAATTCTATCAGGATAAAGGAAACTGTCCAATTTTTTTTCTAATGAGGTGTATGTTTTATGCAGGCTTTAATTAAAAAACAATCACCAAGATGCTAATAATATTAAGATAGCACCCTATAGAAAAATTTCAAATACATCTAGAAATGTTTATTTCATCTTAAATCTGTATTTGTGAGGCTTTCATGGTTTCATACATTAACAAAAAGAATCATTTACAAAATAAAAAAAATGAAACAGTATTGTGTTCATTTTTTTTCACTTAGGCTTTGTGGGGTGGACGGTGGCAGGAGGGGGCAGCAGCAACAACTGGGGAAGAAGTGGAGCATATCAACAGCCACTTTTCCAGATTGGGGAGTTCTACAAAGCACATGCTTCCAGAAGGTATTCAATTACAATGTATCTTTCTTTGGTTGCATTTTTCCTCTAAATGATATCTTAGTGTTGAAGTAAAGAAAAGGTACAGTTGCACTCGGGCCACGATGGCCCACACGGCCGGAGCTTAACCCAGTTTCTGTAGCATGAAGCAACTAGGAATATTGCTACTCCCCTCTGGATGGGATGCTAGTCCATCGCAGGGTTACCCCCAGCATTTTGTCGCCGGTACCCATTTATACACCTGGGTGGAAAGAGACAGTGTGGAGTAAAGTTTCTTGTCTAAGGAAACAACACGATGGCAGAGACCAGGCTCGAACCACCGACCCTCAGGTTGAAAGTCCGACGCGCTAACCACTACACCACCGTGCCGCCCACTGAAGTACATAACAGTAACTAATTAAGTTTAACTGTGTTTGTGTTTGGGAGAAAAGTTAAAAAAAAGATGAAGTTTGTTTTTACATGGACCCAATAACATTTACCTTGTTGGACGTCTAGAAACATAATGTTAGTAACATATTCACAATGGTTTCCCATGCTCCCTAAGAGCTGAGAAAAGAGAGAGTGTAGGCAACACTGTTCCAGAAAGATCACTGAGAATATGTTTGGAGGGGAAAATGGTATTAAGCTGTATAATGGGTACCATACAATGGGTACCATACAATGGGTACTGTACAATGCATTTTTATTTTTTTAATAGGCAGAGAAGAGCTCCTCACTGAACATGCAATTCACTGGAATCGGAAAAAAAGTGAAGGACTTCCTTGTTCCTTAGCAAAACGATACAAAAGGGTACAAAGTATAATAAATAAAGAGTGTTGATAGTGATCTTTCTCTGTATCACCCGACATGATGCTCTCAACATTACTGATCTTATTGGTATATATGCAGGAGATTATATTATTAGTATTAGTATTAGTATTAGTATTATTTAGTAGCTTATCATGAGTCTTTACTTACATGTAGCTCAGTGGCTTGAGCATATCAATGTTGTACAGAAGATAATGAATACCGATTCTGGTCTTGCACTGACAATCTAGTTTTTTTCTAGTCCAACATGCTTAAGACAAAATTAATACAGTTCACTTTCAAATATAACTCATGTTTTGCAACAACAGGCAACTGCTCAATTTTCATTACTTGTACCTTGTATTTTTTCTTTCTTTCTTTTTTCTTTTTCCTTTTCCCAGGCCCAGAATCAACTGAAGAAGCTGCATGAGGAAATGAAAAACCTTGTGGAAAGTCTTGGTTTAAAGGAAAGTGAGGTTCTTCTTGAAAGTTGGAAAGACGATGTTCTACAGGTTGCAAGAGGTTTGTTAATGTCATGTGCTTTAAATTAACAATTGACACTATCCTTTCTTGTGGTTGGCAACACCCGGTGAAGGTGCCTGTTGTCTAATTTGCTTTATTTGTGGTATACCTCTTTTTGTTTTTTGTTACCTAATATAAATTGATAAGTGACCATGGAAAGCTGGTACAGCTGTTTTTTGTGCATTCCAGTATTTTGGGCACTGTTGCTATTAATTGTTGTTGTTAAAGCCATTATTAGAAGCTTTTGTTGGTGTTTTATTTTTATTTTTAGAGGAAGAAGTTTCATACCATAAAAAGAACCAACTGTTGCCAACAGAAGAGGCTTTTCTGTGTCATTTACTGACACTGGATAAGTGCACTGCTAAGCAGGAGTTACTGAACGACATTGCTGCGAGTATGTATGGAAAAAAGATAACAGAACTAAAACCAAAGCCTTGTTCAAACTTTGTGGCTGGCGAAGCTGTGCTGATGAAAAAGGCCATCCTCTATCTCCAGGTGCAAATGGAACATTTGCACTACACTGTCACTCAGATGGTTTTTAATATGGGAAAAGTAGCAGGTGATGTTATCATCTATATGGTCTAGCTCATTTAATTCATTGTTGTTGAAGCTATTGAATAAGCTAACAGATTTTAAATGATTCAAACATTCCAGTATCAGTGGTAAATGAATAAAATCATTGTTATAAGCGAAACGTTTTAACTAGTTTAAAACAGTTACAGTAGATTTGTGATATACATGTATGTATTTAAAAATTCGCATATAAATTAAAAGTAAAATGGTAAACAAATACTTATTAGAACCTCAGATGATGATGATCAATATGAAATAAATCAAATTTGTTTAACCTGCTTGACCAGACGTCATATCTTTGTAGATTGCAATTTGTTTTGTTTCATTTTAAATGAATGACTTTATTTATGCATATGCAGTATTAAGCTATGAAAAGAACTTACTGTTGACACGGAACTTACTAATTAGATGACGTCAACCCGGGAATCATTTATTATACAACTACTTGTTTTCACCTCCAAGTAATATTTTTTAAGAATCAATTGACTATCTACAGTTTATTTTTAGTATTTAGTATTTTTTTTTAGTAATTATCAAATTAATTATCCTCAAGCTGTAAACTTCGCATTTTAAATTGGCGTAGAAATAGCGGCATAGTCCCGGGTTGACGTCATCTTATTAGCATTTTGTAAATTCAGATCTCTATAACTCATTCATACATACACACACACACATACATGCATACATACATAGTTTATTTGGTAAGGCAGGTTAAAAATAAGGCAGCTAAGCTGATGTGGACCTGCTATACTATCTAAAAATTCTACTAATTACAAAGTTATAAAATTGAATGCATACAATAAATAAGTCCATAAAAACATTAAAATTAACAAAATTATGCTACTTGATTATGCTCAATAACGCGACGTTCAAAACAAGAAATATTTTACCATTTAACTATTCAATGTGCCTAGAGTTGATTCTGAAAATATGTATTTAAGGGTTATAGGTACTTTAATACTAACATCAAATGAACAGTATGGAGCTTCAGTATTACAGAAGTAAGAGTTATCATCGATTTCAGTTCGATCTTTTGGACCAGTGAAACTGTCCATAGTTATAAAGAGCTGTTCATGTTATACAGGTGTCCGTAAGATAAGGTGTGACTGTTGTTTTTCCCTTTAGATGGATCAAAACAACGCAATAAGTTGCGTACAAAAATATCGTCAGAGAAAACAAAGCTTGCAGACACGGTTGCAAAGTATAACAGACTCGCCGCCGCCAATGATTGCGTGGAAATTAAAGAAATTGAAAATGGCAATTTTCCTTGGAAAGATGAAATTTCTAATGGAGATGGTAAGTACACAATTTTCTAAAAAAAAAACAATAGAAGGTTTATATCACATTGACTGACAATAAATTTTGACAAACGAAAGGCGATCAGTCTTCAGGTCGTACCGCGACAATACTTTGATCTCGGACTATTTTACGGGTTTTCTTTGGTAGCAGAAACCACAGCAGACCAAAGTTGACGATTTATGGTTATTTATTACGATTGTAAACTGAAATAACAATAACGAACCTATCAATTCGGTTGAAATGGTCGCGAAATAACGTGATCAAAATAGCATGAAACAAGCTGAGACGAGAAAGACGTTTTTCAGTTCATTCCGCATAATCTTCCTTCAGTCATCCTCGCGATAACTACTAATTTCTTCATTTTATCAACTTTGTTTTCGTCAGCTGTGCCTGTCCGTGCGAAGCGTTTAGTTGTGGACAAGTACATGGAAACTTCCAGGTTTGAAGAAGAGCTAAAACTCCTTCAGAAAGAGATGATGGGCTTTGTAAAATTTTACAAAAACGCAATGCTACATTCCTTGATGCAGAAAAAGCAAAAGCTACACGATTTATTGAAAGGTACATTTGTATAGTTTGTAATTATTTTGCCCCACTGCTGATCTTTTCGTTTCCTTTAGTCACATCACCTGGAGCAACTCAGCATTGTTCAATATTCGTTATATTCTTTAGAACCAACCGTGGTTACATCCGTTGCCCTAAAACGATTAATAATCTCTTTACATATTAAAGTGCTCCGGTTGTCATAAGTAACGGCTGCAACTGATAGATACGCTGTAATAACGGACTATCTCTGTTAGAAGCTGTATACACATAGCTATGTATCGTTAGTCGCATGCCTAAAATGATATCTTGCTTTCCAGTAGAAAACGACAACGATAGAAGAACTCTAATAGAAGAATGTTTGGTAAGTTTCACAGGGTCTTTAGGTAACACGACCGCTTCGAAATGTGTGTGATATATGATTTACTCATTAATTTACTTTCATCATGGGCGTTTTCTGCAACGTAATATTTTTACATGTATTTAAATGGTCATTGGATTATTTAGTTTGAAAATCTAAAGAATCGAGAACATGAATTTATTTAATAACATTATTTTGTAAATATCTCAATCATTAGGCTTTTTAATGGTTGGTTACATCGTTGATGTTTTTGATCCCTTATCAGTTTTTATTTCTTAATTAGAGTAATCGATATACCACTTCGTCGACCCAGAAGAAGGTTCTAATGGCAAAACTTGCCCTTGTCCAGGATGGAATAGATTTTGCCCTTAAACAGATTGCGGCAGGAATTAGTGCCTTTGCGCCAGTTTTCACTGATGAACTGGATGCATTTCGTCAGGCGTTCCAAATGCATCAACTAGAATACCAAGGTGATGGTGATGATAATGATGATGATGACGATGACGATGACGATGGTGGTGACGATGACGATAACGATGATGATGAAAGCATAAATGGTAATAAAGATGCTGAGATGGCAGGCGGCTACAACCGTGAAATGGTTGGCGGGTGCGATTTTGGAGACATTGTACAGGATGTCAATAGCAATAGCGGTGCAACCCCGATTTTAACAGCGCCTCTAGAGTAAATCGTTTTAGCCTAGGGCTTGAACCTAACTTTTCAGTTTACTAGTGGCTAGTGACAGGTTTGAGTTCCCTGAATTAAGCCGGAATTGTTCAGGGGGTGGGGGTGGGTGTGGGGTGGGAAGACAATAACTAAAGAAAGAAAGAAGTAAGACACTTGGAAACACAGCTTGATCATGATTTTTAGTTTTCTTTATAAATCTCCTATATAAACGTACTAATGCGCTGAAAAAAAAAAAACCTAGAGAAGATAAGACTGACACCTTACGAACGAACGAACGAATGTCAAACGAACGGAAAAACATTGAGAAGACAAAAAGGCAAACACCTTAAGAACGCATGAATGTACAGGAAAATGTTGAAACTGTAAGATTAATGCCTTAACAAAAGTACTAGCGTACCGAGAAAGATGGAGAAAATAAATACTAACATGTTGCCAACGTACCAACATACAAAGAGACGTAAAAATAAACAGGAAAAGTTTTTTCGGGGTTTAACGAAGCACGGGGCTTATTATTCCTTATCTTAGAAACAGGTGAAGGTTTTAGTACCGGTAGTTTCTCCTTTACGCACTCCGATACCTCGGCAACGGCTAATGGTTGTGGCTTTCCTGGCAAACAGTGCCAGTGTCGTAGTAAATAAAATGAATTAAGTTACAAATGTAATATCTAATAATAAAGACGTTGAAATTTATCTTTCTTTATGGACTCTGGCTCTGTATGGGCGTTTACAATGACGCCCATACAGATCGGCCGGGAATATTTTATCGTACTTATGAAATGAAACAATAAGTAGAGACAGGGCTGTCACTAAGGTTTCAAGTTGCTGGGTAAATGCAATTAGTAGGCGGGAAATCAAACAGCTGGGGAGTTCTTTTGGTTTTATTTTCCTTCTATTTTCCTATTAAAGTAGCTGGGGTCACGCTCATATTGGCCAGGGGAAACCCCCTGGCCCCCGGCCCTTAGTGACAGCCCAGGTAGAGATCTGTAGGAGAAGTTAATGCATACTTAATAGCTGAGAAGCTGTCTGTATGAAAAGTTAATTCTTAATAAAAAAAAGTTTAATAATTCATCAACTCAGTTGATTTGTATTGGGGTTTACAAACTGAACCTTCATTAAATTCTCATTTCTTTTGTACTTTCCTTATGAATTATTAATTAATTTTATAAAACATAGTTAAAGCATAGTTCTGGGTTAATTTCGTTAATTTCGTGAACAAGTGACGCGGATTATAGTTACGACTGTTAAGGGAATTCTTCGACTCGAAGCTTTAACTCCCAACATACTTTCTTTTGTTTGATGAAAGGTTTTCTTGTCTTACTAAACTAATCAACACGTGGTTGTCCAAAAGACGAGAAACTATATTTTTCTGTTTATCTGTATGTTTTGTTTTTATTTTTTTATTTGGCTGAGAAAGAAAAAGAGATTTGGGCAGGCATGCGCATAGCCTGAAACACTTCCCCTAAGGCACCGTATGGAATATGGAATAGGTATGGAATAAATAAAATAGAGGTCAAAAACCTTAGGCAAGGTGTAGGGTATCTAAGTTTCCCGAGAGAAATACTAAAATCGTCCCTGTTTTACCGACTGTGTGGAATAATATGTATTGAGGTCAACATTCTAACGCAAGGTGTAGGGTATAAAGGTTTTAAGGCTGATCTAGTAAATATAAATTGTAAATGAAAGGACCACTCGACAAATTCGAATTACTGGATCCCTGAGATGTATCTGATCAGCAAAATTAATTAGAAACAAATGAAGTGAAAGGCTGTTCGAACATTGAAGGAATATATTTTTCAACCGATTAATTTCGAACAGCACGGCCGTTCTTCATTTGGGTATTCCCGGTTATACCCTGATGAACGGCCGTGCTGTTCGAAATTAATCGGTTGAAAAAAATTATTCCTTCACTGTACGATCAGCCTTTCACTTCATTTGTTCTAGTAAAATCAACCCCGTTTTGCAACCCTTTAGAATAACTGAAAATTGGAGTAAATATCCACACGCAATAGGTAGGCTATATAGGTTTCTGGGCTGAACAAGTAAAATCGACCCCGTTTCACCGACTGCATGGAATAAATGAAAATTGGGGTCAACATCGTAAGGCAAGGTTTAGGATACATAGGTTTCTCGGCTGAACTAGTAAAATCGACCTCGTTTTACCGACTGCATGGAAGAAATGAAAACTGGGGTCAATATCCAAACGCAATAGGTGGGGTATATAGGTTTCTCGGCTGAACAAGTAAAATCGACCCCGTTTTACCGATTGCATGGAATAAATGAAAATTGGGGTAAACATCGTAAGGCAAGGTTTAGGATACATAGGTTTCTCGGTTGAACTAGTAAAATCGACCCTCTTTTACCGATTCTTTAGAATAACTGAAAATTGGGGTAAACATCGTAAGGCAAGGTTTGGGATACATAGGTTCCTCGGCCCCCTTTTACCGATTCTTTAGAATAACTGAAAATTGGGGTAAACATCCAAACGCAATAGGTGGGGTATATAGGTTTCTCGGCTGAACTAATAAAATCGACCCCGTTTTACCGACTCTTTAGAATAACTGAAAATTGGGGTAAACATCGTAAAGCAAGGTTTAGGATAAATTTTTTTTTTAAAAAATTTCAAATTACTCCAAAACGACCCCGAAACTGGCAGAATCTTTTCACAACCCCCACTAATTTCATTCAAACGTGACAAAAACATAGGCAACTTTCTAGTTACGAGCGCACTGAAATCTGACGATGTACCGGGAACTTTCAAATGCACACGCACACGATGTAACACTTGTCCTTTCATTCACAACGCGGACAAAATAACAGGACCCAAACGATCTATTAAAATCACTGATCGTTTTACATGCACCTCCGTAAATGTTATCTACTGCATTACATGTACTTTTTGCAAAAAGATATACATTGGCGAAACAGGGAGGAGACTGGGCGACCGTTTTCGTGAACATCTCCGAGACGTTGAAAAAAATGACAAAGACGCATCCAAACCAGTCGCGCGCCATTTTAATCTTACTAACCATTCTAAACAACACATGACAATCTGCGGCGTTTCCCTACACCAGGGTAACACAGAAAGCCGTAAAAACCTAGAACAAAAAATCATCTTTCAAATCGGCACTCTCAAACCCCACGGAATCAACGAACGCTTTTCATTCAACTAATCTACATTTGTTTTTCACGTCACCAAATTTCCACCAATAGCGTAGCTCCACCGCTTACTATATAAAACCACACACTACCCACAATTCCTTGATTCGCTCCGACGAAGGGCTAGCGCTCGAAACGTCAGCTATTTGAATCTTTTTACGGTGGTCAATTTACCTTATCGACTCAGTCGATAAAACTAAATTCTCGTGTTTCATCCCCCCACCGACGCAGCACCACAGTTTCTCTAGAAACTAACCCCATTCAAAGGTTTAGGATACATAGGTTTCTCGGTTGAACTAGTAAAATCGACCCCGTTTTACCGACTCTTTAGAATAACTGAAAATTGGGGTAAACATCGTAAAGCAAGGTTTGGGATACATAGGTTTCTCGGCTAAACTAGTAAAATCGACCCCGTTTTACCGACTCTTTAGAATAACTGAAAATTGGGGTAAACATCGTAAGGCAAGGTTTAGGATACATAGGTTTCTCGGCTGAACTAGTAAAATCGTCCCTGTTTTACCGATCACCTTTATGGAATAACTGAAAATTGGGGTAAACATCGTAAAGCAAGGTTTAGGATACATAGGTTTCTCGGTTGAACTAGTAAAATCGACCCCGTTTTACCGACTCTTTAGGGACGGACCATTATTTTTTTGACGGGGGGGGGGTTGGAAAATTTTCGCATGCAAACATTTTTTTTATATGCGGCACCTGCTGCAAACAATTTATTTTGTGTCTCCGTCCAACTGCTATACTTCCAGCAAACAATTTTTTTCTTTATTTTTTGCTTGCATACAATTTATTTCAGTGTTTATAGCCTCTGCAAACAATTTATTTCAAAATTTTCCAACCCCCCCGTCAAAAAAATAATGGTCCGTCCCTTAGAATAACTGAAAATTGGGGTAAACATCCAAACGCAATAGGTGGGGTATATAGGTTTCTCGGCTGAATTAGTAAAATCAACCCCATTTTACCGACTCTTTAGAATAACTGAAAATTGGGGTAAACATCCAAACGCAATAGGTGGGGTATATAGGTTTCTCGGCTGAACTAGTAAAATCGACCCCGTTTTACCGACTCTTTAGAATAACTGAAAATTGGGGTAAACATCGTAAAGCAAGGTTTGGGATACATAGGTTTCTCGGCTAAACTAGTAAAATCGACCCCGTTTTACCGACTCTTTAGAATAACTGAAAATTGGGATAAACATCGTAAAGCAAGGTTTAGGATACATAGGTTTCTTGGTTGAACTAGTAAAATCGACCCCGTTTTACCGACTGCATGGAATAAATGAAAATTGGGGTAAACATCCAAACGCAATAGGTGGGGTATATAGGGTTCTGGGTTGAACTAGTAAAATCGACCCCGTTTTACTGACTCTTTAGAATAACTGAAAATTGGGGTAAACATCGTAAGGCAAGGTTTGGGATACATAGGTTCCTCGGCTGAACTAGTAAAATCGACCCCGTTTTACCGATTCTTTAGAATAACTGAAAATTGGGGTAAACATCGTAAGGCAAGGTTTGGGATACATAGGTTTCTCGGCTGAACTAGTAAAATCGACCCCGTTTTACCGATCACCTTTATGGAATAAATGAAAATTGGGGTAAACATCGTAAAGCAAGGTTTAGGATACATAGGTTTCTCGGCTGAATTAGTAAAATCAACCCCATTTTACCGACTCTTTAGAATAACTGAAAATTGGGGTAAACATCCAAACGCAATAGGTGGGGTATATAGGTTTCTCGGCTGAACTAGTAAAATCGACCCCGTTTTACCGACTGCATGGAATGCAAATTGGGGTCAATATCGTAAGTTTGGGATATATAGATACCCTAAACCTTGCTGAACGATATTGACCCCAATTTTCATCATATGTATATTCTATAAAACGGGGTCGATTTCACTAGTTCAGCCGGGAAACCTACATACCCTACACCTTGACTTAGGTTTTTACCCCAGTTTTCCGTTATTCTATAAGATCGTAAAACGGGGTGGATTTTAATAGTTCAACCGGGAAACCTATATACCCTACCGGCATTGCCTTAGGTTTTGTTATCCCAATTTTCAGTTAGTCCATAGCTAAAGAGTCTGTAAAACCGGGTTGATTTTACAATTTCAGTGGAGAAATATAGGTTTCCCTGCTGAACTGGAAAAATAGACTCCATAGAATAAATGGAAAATATGATGGTAAAAAACCTGATGCAAGGTGTAGGGTATATGGGTTTCTCGGATAAACTAGAAAAATTGATCCCCGTACTGTTCTACCGACTCTACGCAATGAAAGAATACTGTCAAAATTGTAAGGCAGCAGGGTATACGAGTTTACCGGCTAAACTAGTAAAGTCGACCTTGTTTTATGGAGAACAAAATTGGGTTCAGAAATATTATGTTAAATGTTTGACAATTCTGAATTTTCTTCAGCGGTTAAATAACTTGTAAAATTTCAACGCAGAAAAGTATTTTCTAATTTCAAACAATTACTCGTGTTTGTTCTGGGTTATTCCATCACGTGGCTTGTGTTTTTGTGGCGTTACGTGACACTGTACTCTGTTTGTGGCGGGAAATTTTCAGCACGCACGAAGTGATAGCTTCGCGAAGATTGCTTGGTTTACGATCGATTCTCGCTGCCTTTCATTTAGTTTCTTGGATGCCTTGACGTACAATCGGACCCATAAATAATGTAAGTGTCAAATTCGTTGATTCGTAGTCTAATTATATCAAAGCAAAGGTTAGACGATCTGCCGGTGTAGATTTTCAGCATCGCTTGGATAAGCTTAATTAGTTCTTCCATTTTCACGAATTTGTCACAAATTTCGGACTGTCAGTCACTCGGTGCTTTAAAGACCTAATTGACCGGCTACGGATCATTTAACCGAAGGTTAAGTTGGTGTTGTAAAGGGCAACGTAAAGCAAAATATTGCCCGACTATTCTGACTATTCACATTGACCTTACTAAGCTTAAGCTTAAGCTTATATCCTTTGAAGTAAGCCGTATTTTTATACTTTTTAGCTTTGTAAATGATTTGTAAACTTTAACCTGATGGACAACATAACTTTTAATATAGTTAAACGGATGCTATTTTCAGATTTCCCAACTGTGTAGAACTGAAGTTCACCTAAGGAATCAGACAGTCGCAGCAGGACCGGGGGGGGGGGGGAATTCCCGCAAGGGGGGGGGACTTAATAAATTCCTTGCCCCTTAGAAGGGGGGGGGGGGACTTAAAAGAGGATTTACGGTACCCAATTTCTTCATTTTATTGAACTAATTCTGGTTACTTTTATCTTATTCAATAAGAACTAATTCTCATCATCAGGGATAGTTTTTTAATGGCATAATAATAATAATAATATTATTATAATAATAATATTATTATATTATTATAATCATGTCTATAATAATATTACATGTGTATCATGCCACACTGTTCCATACAACATTCTTTTAAAATTTTGTATTGTCATTATGAATTTAATCTTAATCATTTGTCATTTTCCAAAACAGATAGGCTTAATATTTTTGGAAAAAAATGTTGAGAAGGAATCGTGGGAATTTTCCATCAAAGGTGAGTGAATTACACATCAGTTGAGGACATACATTTAAAATAAAATTATCTGTAAGAGATGGGTCATGGCCATACTAAAAACCGCTGCTGCGAATGGGCTGATCCCAGCCTAAATATCTTTATTTTTAGTTATTATTAATATAATGGCTATTATTATAGGTGCAAGCTGACTGTATGTACAAATATAATTATGATCAGATATTAATAGTAGATAAAATATGAGCAGGAAATCTGTATGGGCATTTACACTGGTGAGCTGAAGGAAATGAAAGAATGAGTAGAGATCTGTATGAAAAGTTAATGAATACTAATTAGCTGGGGAGTGCTGGTGTTTGTATCAAAAGTTAATTCTTCTGTTTGATAATTCATCAACTCAGTTGATTTGTATTGGGTTTACAAAGGTATACATGTGACTCAAATATTGCCTATTTAATGCTCATAACTGTTATTTAATTATTAATGATTATTGTAGGGAAAGAGTGGTACATGTCGTGTTCAAGGGTGCAGACAGATGGGAAAAATGTTCAAGCGATTGGACAATCACCTCTCAAGATGCCATAAAGGTGTAACAAGAGGTATGAATGATAATCAGGCATGGAAAGAGTCACATATATCACGAGTCACATGTTTGCTGCCTGGTTGTTTTAAGGAAGTTTTGCATTTCCACCGTCACCTCAAGAACAAACATTCCATGAGTGTCAATGAGTACAGAGAAAAACTGTCAAAACTTCAACAAGACAGTAAACAACAAGCAAGTACGGCAATCAATGAAAACAGGAATGGCAGAGAAAATGATGAAACCAGGTATGCGGCGGTGGAGAAAGAGGAAATAGTATATGCAGAAGATTCTGATATAAGTGAAGCAGAAAATGTTGTCAATGAACAGCTTCAGTTAACTGAAGATGAGAATCAGAGTCAAGAGAGTCAGGAAGGAGACGAAAATATCAACATACATTTGGACACAGAGTTAAATGGATACTCTGATGATGAATTGAGATATCTGGTTCACAATACCTCTCCAGATGGAGTGCGTTTTATGTTAGCAGCTATGAGGAGTGGAACAAGCTTACAGAAGTTTCAGAAATCAAAACTCTGAAGGGTCATGTTTGGTGAAACGCCTTTCTCGACACTTCAAGATATTTACATACACCGCAAATATCTGACAAGTTTTTATAGGTTAGGAACGTATTATCCCTATCCTGATAAGTCGATGATTAGTCACTGCCTTGCTTGTGATGCAAAGGAGCGAGGGAGCTGTGGAGATGTCTTTTTACATTTATTGTAAACAGCAGTGCTCCAGTGACTGGAACTGTAAAAAGTGTGTAAAATTTAATTGTTCTAAATCACATTTATGCTTTGACTTTTTTGAATGCAAAAGATGTGATGAGGAGTACCGGGCATCTTCAAGATACCAACCATACCCTTAGTACTATGCAACATTTAAACATGTCTTTTTTCATCTTCATAAGCCATTAATGGCAAAAAAGCATATAAAATATTTTTATTTCATTGGCAGTTTAAATATCAATTATGCCAAAAAGTAAATGCTGAAAAAAAATATAGACAGTTCCAAAGATAGTAAAAAGTAGGGAATTAGGTAGGTCACTGATAAAATCAACTGGCCACTGGTAATACATGTAGGTTTTAGTCCATGCTTGTCTGGAATGCCAACAATGCAACATTTTGTTTGGATCAGGGAGGGCTGATCCAAACATTAATAAATTTGCATAATTTTTCTAGGTAATGGGAACTGTATCAGTGGAATGCAGTATACAGCTCCCTATATTGCTCAACTCTTTAACAACCCCCCCCCCCCCCCCCCCCCAAAAAAAAAGTACAAAAAAATACACAAACTGCTTAATTGTCTTGCTTTTGCATGCTATGATACTCCTTACATCAATATTAGTAATTCAACACAGGCAGCAGTTGTAAAGTTGTAATTTATTTACCATCAAGAAAATATAAATAATTATTGATACCTGTAAATTACTTTAAAATAATAATATTTGTTTAATCTTTAGAATGTATCAATTAGAGCAGTTTTCAGTTGAGTGTGAAAAGTAATTACACAATTGCTTTAGTTTTTCATTGCTATGCTTGGTGATTGGCTAAAAAGTCTCACGCCAATTTCTCGACCAATGAGAAGTGAAACCAAAACCAATCGTGACTTGCTCGCATGCGTTTCCCCGCGCTTGGCGCCGGCCGCCGACATGTAATTGCTTCGACCTCTGATTGGTTCATTGGATTGTTTACGACTGATTGGTCAGAGTAATTACTTTGGTTTTGGTTTTGCACACTCAATTGAAAACTGCTCTAATGAAATGTGACCCTGCACGGGAAAACGTACTTTAACGCTTATCCGTTAAACGGGTAAAAATGAACGGATAGCTAACGGACAACTAACGGACGGCTAACGGATAGCTAACGGACGGCTAACGGATAGCTAACGGATAGCTAACGGCCTTCAAAACATTTTAACGTTTTGTCCAAACGCTCTAACGGCCAATGGCTAACGGCTAACGGTCAATGAAAGCTTCTTAACGGTTGCGCAATTTGATCTAACGGATGGCTTGGGCCGTTAAACGGTTAGGCAAAAACTCTAACGGATGCCGTAAAAGCGTTAAACGCCTACCATTTACATATGTAACGGCTAACTAAAAGCGTTTAACGGTGGAGCAATGACTTTGAAACAGATAGCGTGTAGCGGTGGTTTGCATTCCACTGTAGTTATTAATTATTTTTAGCTCGATAAGACGACAACCAGCCGCTGTTACAAGCGGCGGAAATCGAGTGATAAAAATCACAGCGTGCCTCAAATTTCAAGTTTTCCCCGTGTGAAAAACGAGAGTATTTAGTGTACGTGAATATTGAGAGTCCTAGCTAGAGATATGGAAACATTGTCGACTCTGGCGGCTGTATTCGGAGGCTACAGGAATAATAATATTTCGCCCGAGAGGTAAAAATGTTACAATTTGCATAACGTAAAAGTAATTTGAAACCTTTCCAGTAACGCATAACGCAATTGTTTCATAAAACATCTCGCAATCAGACACACGAAAATATATCCAGTTTTTATTCCTCTGTATCCGAAACACAGAAAAGAAAATTAAATAAAAAAGTGATCGATTTAAGGTTATTTTCGCCCGAGAAACATTCACTAGCGCAAGCGAAACTAGCAAGAAACGCCTCGCAAAACACCGCGTGCATTATTGTTTACATCTTCAATCGGCGGTGAATTTTTGCAACCAAAGTTTCAGTTGGCTGTTCTGTTCCTTCAACTTCACGAAATAAAAATTCATGAAAGGCAAACAACCGAAAGAAGTTCACTGTTCACTTCTGATCACACCACTGTTCACTTCTTTAATAATGAATTAGCGCTACATGTATGTATTCGTCTAAATCTTCTTCATGTTCGTTTAAACATGTTTTAGGGGCTTTTCGTCATGAAGGTATCATAGAATTAATCGCCAGTGTCAAACACTTTCGCAGTGTCTTCTTGAGTAATTTCCTAACGCATATTGAATATGACTGTCAGATGCATCAGAGAAAACACAACTCGCACTTTATCACATTCGCCTCGCATCGACAAACAACAGGTATCGTATGTACTTCACCGCGGTCAAACGAGAGAAATTTGCAAAAGTTAATTAAAGTACTTCAAAATTAAGGTTGTCATTTTCACTGTTTAAAGTTTAATATATTAACAATACACTGTCAATTCACTAATCGTTTTGAAAGTTTACTAAAAAAAGGTTCTAAGCGTTTGAAAACTACGAACCGCATATTAATTGTCGGCGCCATTTGCTACCACAAGTTTGCTCAGGCATGAAGCTCATTATTTTGAGCCGAAAAGATAGTTACATAAACTAATTATTTTATACATCCTTGCCAATGTTTTCACTTTTATAATATTAAATGAAATCCCACTAAATAAAACGAAAAACGCCTCGGACGTGTGAGCGCGGTGAAGGTTTGAACAAGCCCATTCCCGTCCCCAGAGTTGCGCAATACTGCATATTTGTGCACTACCAAACAGCCTTTGTAACTCTAACTTGAGCACATCCGCCCAAGAAATAACATAGAATAATATAAGAATAGAATAACAAAACCTGTCCACGCGCAGAATATGATAATTTGCACTGCTGTGCAATTCGCTGAAAATTTGCATTTTGACAACAAGTGTTGCGTGACAACTCTCGACCACTTTTAGACCGCGGCATGTTCAGTGTTACTATCGCATGATTATTTTGCATACTTTTTGCTTTGCAGTTCAAATTTTCATTTGTTGAACTGCTATGTGCTTTTGTCGTTAGTTTGTTCAGGAATTAGCCATTATTTATCAGACTTTGCTTTATCGGATAGAGAAGATAGATAGCGAGAGCGCATTTCATTTTACATTGTACACGCAATACATTATTTAAAAAATTTGTCGTGCCTCAGGAGCTATGCCGCGCGAATTCGAACAAAAAATATATATTTATGTACTTGAAGATGTCGTGCAGATGCGTGGTATAAACAGCGCAACAAAGCTTGAACAACGTGGGTCCCGGACAACGTCAGACAAAAACGAAAGAAAAGACGATGGGAATGCCTGTGATACTAATTCATGTAAGTCTATGTAGGAGCATGGTAAACAAAGATGGCGGAGGGTAAACGGTATGCGAACCATCGAAAGGACCTTTTACCAACGTTTTTGGTTTCAAAGAAGACAAAGTGGAATGGCGAAAAGCGTCATACGCAAATTGAGACGCCACCAAAGTTTCGACCGGCGTTGCACCCTCCCACGAATTTCGCGATGTTCTGCGAGACTCGTATTCCTGGTTAATTTTATCGTTCTCTACCTAACGGCTATGGCTGCCATTATAGCGGATGTCATTTTTTTCTAACGGCTATGTTACCCGTTAAACGGACGTTCGTTTTTTTCTAACGGCTCTGCCAGCCGTTCTAACGGATGCATTTTTTTGCTAACGGTTTAGCTGCCCATTCTAACGGTCTGGCGTTAAACGTTTAACGGTTAGTCTAACGCCGCTAACGTTCTTGAGAAAGCTTTTTAACGGATGACTAACGGATAACTAACGGATGACTAACGGATGACTAACGCTTTTACCCGTTTAACGGAAAAGCGTTAAGGTACGTTTTCCTGTGCAGGGTCACAAATAATATAATTGCTCAAATATCTCTTATCTTACTTCATGAGGCAGACTCATTTATAATACATAAACAATAAATTTAGAATTAGGTAGATACTGAGGTAAATAAAAGGTAATTATTAATTAAGAAACAAGTTACTGGTCATGCATTAAATTTATGTATTGAAAAGTCTTGTGTGTAATGATCAATATCTCAATATATTTTTCTTTCATTTTGTGAACATACTGATTTTCTGCAAACAAGAACAATTTCATAACAAATTGCGCATACCATATTTAAAGGCAACATAATTATAATTATTTTGTAATGATTAGCCTCTAAATTCTAAATACAGTTATTTTTTATTTGACTCTGACATCATTTTACCTTATAAGAGAAAGAGAACACGCAAAATATCCCAGCATATTACTCAGTAGCTTGCCATATTAAAGAAACACAAGCTATTATATGTAAAGGAATTTCAGTCAAAAAACTAATCCATTATTCGATGGTTTAAGAGATAATACGTGCAGACATTTTACTCATTGCTCGCATACTGTGCAACTCATCAAATATCTGCACATATTATCTCTAAAACGATCAAATAAGGTGTATTCCCAGTAAAAATAACACAAGTTGACATTAAAAAGCAGAGTTCTTTATTCAATTGACAGGAGTTAATTTTTGCAGACTGTATTATTCAGCAGGAACTTATATTTTTGGATCAAGGGCAATCCGCAAAATCCACAAAAATTAAACCCCAAACAAATTCATGCTACACGTCTGTACTAGGAAACAAAATCTAAGTTACTTATTGATTACTGATAAATAAATGTCATATTAAATACTTAAATTAAAAATAATGATAAAATATTTTGGTACTATATACTGTATTATGTACTACCAAAAATTGATATTAAATGTATGAGGTGAAGTATAAATATTTGCATTGAAATTTTTATAAAGGGCTGAGGGCATAACCACTTTACATGTTAAATTTTGGCATCTTTTAGGTAAAAAAACATGTTTTCTTTTGCAATAACGGCTGATTAATGTTAGTTGATGTAAAAGAGATGCAATTAGACTAAAATATTCTACATCTTATTTTGATGCAAAGAGTCAATTATAAAGGATGCTCAAAACCAAAATGTATGTTAATTATTTCTGAAATAACTGCAGATGTTTTGGTGTTATTGAATTTCTTTTACTTTAACTTACATGAATCTGCCATTACTTTTAGAAGCACTAAAGTGCTTTCTCAGCTAGAAAACACAATTTGTAAACAACAAATGCGAAATAATTTGATACAAGGCGGTTATACCCTCAGCCCGACAATAATTGTTCACAGACTTTACTCAATGCAGATGAAAAATGTGCAAAAATTAACAATAGTGTTTTCATTTGAACTCTCACCCCTCATATCTGTTGTCCACTGCCCTCGCCACTATACAACGCAGGAGATTGTTGCAATTGCCCCTAAACTTCTTTATATTATTACACAGACTTTCCACGGCCAAAAGTTAAATAATATAAAATGCACAATAAAAATATTATCCTAGGTTAAAAAAAATGACCCAGGTTAAAATAACCTGAAAGTAAATTTGGCCTGTAACATATACCCATATAACTATTATTACCATGCAATAACATCACATAAAGATGTGTAAAGCAATATTACGAGACCAAGTGACACAACAAGAGAAAAAGATAAAATACAGTTGACCCTCTCATAATTGGCTATACTAGGAGACCTGGGATGGTGATTGATTAAGGGATCCAAAATGGTTTCCTATGAGTCTATAATTACTGACAGCATTTTAAGTAACTGGGAAATGGTTCAATTGAGTTTTAAGATAGAAAGTTACTGAAGGAAGGGTACTTATAAGATTGGTCACTAAATAGGGAGTCAACCATACAAGTTTACTAAAGATTAATGTAAGGTGTTAACTGCACAGACCTGTTTTGTGCAAGACTAGGCCTGTACAGAAACCGTTTTGGAAAAGCAAAACATTGATCCTTTGCCAAAAAAGGAATTTTCGTCGGGATCGCCCAGTATTAGTGGTGCCTTCACATTCTGTTTTGTGGTAGCCAACATTACACATACATGGTCAGATGGCACTTTATGACCATGTATGACATTCTGTCCTGGACGAATTTGTCCAGCAGCAAGGACCACTCCATCCAACATGTAAACAATCATTTGGTCTGAAAAAAAAAGAAGATCTCAGTGTGGAAGTATAAAACTTTTAAAATAAATGTTACAAAATACTTAAATAAATTTTTTTATTGAAAATATTGATTTTATGTAAAAAAAAAAAAGCCATCTCAGAAAAAATCATATTCCAATGCTATTTAGTATAAACATAGCAATACATGTAGATAGGGGTGTTAACACTGAGAAATTAGCTAGCTTGCATTTCCAAAATTTCTCAAACAAATAATGAACCTGTATTCAAAGTAGACAGCTAGTTGGCATTTCTTTTGCCAGTTTGAATGGCAATTACATTAAAATATACCTTCTACATGGTTTGTAACCTCTTATTACATTTTAAAATTCTTGCAGGAGTTGCCATGAATGACAAAATTATTACTTCATGAGCAACACTTTCCAGCTTTTTCATGACCCATACCGGCAAACTCTGCTTACAACATGAAATTTTGGCAGTATAGGAATTGTGGAAAGGGCATGCATATGTCTGAAGAGCAAAAACAATGATAAAGGGGTAATAGCTTGAACTCCCAAAGTAAAATCAGTGCACCTGACACTACAACATCAAATCACTGTTAGAATGAACCATGATAACAAAATGGAACAACAGAAAACAAAACAAAAAGCACAAACCCGTTTTATTTGGTGAGGCAACTGATGTGGCACTAGCTGAACCTCTCTGAGTGTTGGGTGATTTAGCAATTGATGTGGCACTAGCTGAACCTCTCTGAGTGTTGGGTGATTTAGCAATTGATGTGTCACTAGATGAACCTCTCTGAGTGTTGGATGATTTAGCAATTGATGTGGCACTAGATGAACCTCTCTGAGTGTTGGGTGAGTCAGCAACTGATGTGGCACTAGCTGAACCTCTCTGAGTGTTGGGTGATTTAGCAATTGACATGGCACTAGCTGAACCTCTCTGAGTGTTGGGTGATTTAGCAATTGATGTTGCACTAGATGAACCTCTCTGAGTGTTGGGTGAGTCAGCAACTGATGTGGCACTAGCTGAACCTCTTTGAGTGTTGGGTGATTTAGCAATTGATGTGGCACTAGCTGAACCTCTCTGAGTGTTGGGTGATTTAGCAGTTGATGTGGCACTAGCTGAACCTCTCTGAGTGTTGGGTGATTTAGCAATTGATGTGGCACTAGCTGAACCTATCTGAGTGTTGGGTGATTTAGCAATTGATGTGGCATTAGATGATCCTCTCTGAGTGTTGGGTGATTTAGCAATTGATGTGGCACTAGATGAACCTCTCTGAGTGTTGGGTGATTTAGCAATTGATGTGGCACTAGCTGAACCTCTCTGAGTGTTGGGTGATTTAGCAATTGATGTGGCATTAGATGATCCTCTCTGAGTGTTGGGTGATTCAGCAATTGATGTGGCATTAGATGAACCTATCTGAGTGTTGGGTGATTTAGCAATTGATGTGGCATTAGATGATCCTCTCTGAGTGTTGGGTGATTTAGCAATTGATGTGGCACTAGATGAACCTATCTGAGTGTTGGGTGATTTAGCAATTGATGTGGCACTAGCTGAACCTCTTTGAGTGTTGGGTGATTTAGCAATTGATGTGGCACTAGCTGATCCTCTCTGAGTGTTGGGTGATTCAGCAATTGCTGTGGCACTAGCAGCTACAGTACTGGAGTTATGCTCTCCTGCACACACAAAAAAAGGCTGAATTAAGAAATTTTAATGAGTGGTTGTATTTATAGATGTAAGTCAGGTTAAGGTTGGTATATATATGAGAAGTCACTTTGTCTTTGCATATAAAAAGCTAATATTTAGTGTTGCACTTCTTGAAATGAACATGTGATAATGTTTATAAAATTAATGAATATTTGAGATGTTGAGAACATTCATTTAAGTTACCATAGGTAATTAAATTTTTATTTTTTTAAACTCTAATTTCAACATTAAAGATCAAAATAATTCACAAACCAGTTTCATTTGGTGAAGCTGATGAGGTAGATGAACCTTGCTGAGCTGGGCTGGCTAGGCTGCCTGGGCTGGCTGGCACAGAAGATGCAGTTGTGGATGAAGTGGCTTTATATTCTACACACAAAAATACAAGCATTGATAATACAGTCATGCCAGTAAGGGGGGCTATAGTGCTAAAGAAACTATGTGTGTTGCTGTGTTAATGGGAAGTGAGACACTAAAATTTGGTTTTATAAATGCCTATAAAAACAATAATAAATAATAAAAGTAAACTGGTCACAGTAAAGACATTTCAGAAAAAAAGAGCATTTGCCCTTGGTCAGAGTAATTTGCTGTGACAAAGGTAAGTTTAACATTGTTTTCCTTAATAACTGTACTGATTGAACAAGTATAAAGTTAAGAATAAATAATTATATATTTAAGCAAAAAAACAAATATGAATATAACAAATTATTTTAGGAAATAGGGTTACCTTCCATAAATTTTGTGAAAAGGAGGAGTACCATTTCTCCACCTTCAGACGCTTTCTTGTCTGTTTTGTTTCCAATGAAGGAGACCCCTGCTCCTTGGGTGCCATAGCAGACCACCGTATCACCAAGGCCATGCTTGTGATGCATTAAAATTACAACATCACAAGCATGATGGTACTGTAAAATATCAGCCTTTTAAATGAAAACACATGATTGTATATCATTAACAGTCTTTTAGCAACTAATACGTTGTGTTAAGACAGCATACATAGCCATGCACAGTGTCTATAATGCCATATAAAGGTTATAGTAATTTCTTTTTCAAATAAATTACATACATTGAGAACACAACACAACCAATATATATAATGCCCTCCTAACACAGGAAAAAATACCTGATTCCTATTTTGGGATTTTTTAGGGTATTTACAGAACACTAACAAAATTCCCAAATTTGGCAAAGTGAGACAAGTCCCAACCTGGGAATTCCCAACCACGTTCCCTGGTTGGGACTTGTCTCACTCTTCCACATTTGGGATTTATATGGGTATTTTTTAAATACCCTAAAATATCCAAAAATGGGAACCTGGTATTTTTTCCTGTGTAATTATAGGTATTTGGCCTTATGTTTATGTAGCATATTAATTTATTATTACCCATGTTAAATTGGAAAACTCATTTTGATTCTGGAAGGCTGAGTGATTGCAGTTCACCCATTTAGAATTTTTCTTGTCGTGTCTTACATGTATGGAGGTAATAATGAAATGATCAGTTGCTTTTGGTGTTGAGAGGGAAACTGACAGACCTAAGACTGCACAATGATTTACGAAGTAACAAAATCTGCTTACACGTTTTTCCATAAGGCGCTTCTGATTGGTGATGTTTGTCTTTCCTTTTTCTTGAATTTCCTCCAAATCTTTTTGACATTTTTGGAAAGGGGACTGACAACCACCACACTTCCTTTTGGCATTTGGCTCCTCTTGTCCACAATCAGAGCACCTCTGTTTTCACCAATTGAAATAAAAAAAGGACAGTTATAATATAATGCACTTAACGCCCGGGGGTGGTACTCTCATATATGCATATATAAGTATGTGCCGCTGTAAAGGGTATGGTTTTTGGGCAGTTTAGTCTGGGATAGGGTATAGTAATCAGAGAATTTTGGTCTAGAATAGGGTATCATTTTCTGTGAAACTTATCACTTGTATGAAGGATTTAGTCTAGACAAGGTTTACAGGCAAATGGTATTTAAAAAACAGTACAGTGGGCAGTATGGCATTTTTACTGACACCTGGTAACTAATAACAAGAAAGCATTCAAAATGTGGTCTAGGATAGGGTAGGATTTTTCAGTGTTTAGTCTAGAATAGGGGCATCAAATGCAGCTAAAATGGTCTAGTATAGGTTAAGGGTCTCAGAGTCCCAGCGGCACACCCCGCCCAAAAATTTGCAGAGTACCCCCCCCCCCCCCCCCCCCGGGAATTAACGCCACTGCATCTAGATCCCTGCAATGGCTATGTTTTCTTTTAACTTTTATTATTACCTATCATTCAAGTAACTTATATTTTTTTTAAAACTTACCACAATGGCACTTTTCTAAAAAGCAAAAAACTTTTAAACCAATCAAGTGACAAAGTGTTTAGACAATAACCACAATGTAATACTGCTGTATATTGTGTCTAATTTTGTATATATAATTTACATATATAATTTTATATAAACTGCCAGATAAATACGAAATACCTGACACTCAAAAATGGCTTAAACTGCCAGACTGCCAGAGCATAATAGACACATTTATATATATATATATATATATATATATATATATAATAAAATAATGAATTGAAGACTTCATCAGCTATAATATATACAAGTCGGTCGAAATATAGGTGTTCTTAAAAAAATGTGTCTATTATGCTCTGGCAGTCTGGCAGTTTAAGCCATTTTTGAGTGTCAGGTATTTCATATTTATCTGGCAGTTTATAGACCAGAAATTATCGAACAGTTGCAGAAGATCACAACTTGGGGAAAAAACGAAAGTGGTTTGCGGTCTAGGAAGAACAAACTATGGTGATTTGCGGAATGTGCGACCCCCTATAATAGACCCTCTATTATATATAAATATATATAGGCAATATAATGTGCTGTATAAAAATGCTGCACAGGTACTCACTTATGTACAGTTTGTTTGTACAGTATATATATGACATTTCCAGTGGCATTACACAATAAATTGACTACATTACTCACTAAACAACTGGTTTAAACTTGCCTTAAATGGTCTTCTTGCTTTTGCTGTTGAATTACATGTATCTATAAAAAAAGGTAAATCCAAACACAACACATATATTCAACATGGAGACCATTTTATGTTCTATATAAAAAGCATTCCAAACATTCCAGCTTTCATTGATCTTTTAGGATAACCATAATTTTCAAAACCCTTTGCATTAGGATGGGGAAATAATAGGCCATTTCCGATTTGCCTTTAGCCTCTCTATCAAAGCGAGGCTAGGTGCGAAACCTTTCATATGAAAATGAGTTTTCTTCATTTTTTTATTTGCATGTGAATGAAAACACATTTTCATATGAAAGGTTTCGCACCTAGCCTCGCTTTGATAGAGAGGCTAAAGGCAACTCGGAAATGGCCAATTCAAGAAATACAAATTTTTTTTAATATTTTGCTGTAATTATGCTGGGTAGAAATACTGTGAAGCACCTTATTGTGACTGTTAGTTTTGTTTTTCATTATCACTGATTCCTAACTTCAATGTCTTAGCATTGATTATAATACAGTTTTTTGGCTTAAATGTGACCAAAGAACCAATCACTAATTATTGCTAGTATATTACCTTGATTCTTGAATTTTTCTTTTTCTTTTTTTCTTTATCGTGTGGTGTTTTTGGTAAATAATAGAAACACATTTGTTCACCAGCAATTAATTTAATACATGCATTTACTTTTCACTTGCTTTTGAGCAGGAGAGAAAAAAAAATATAATTATGATCAATAACAAACCTCGGGAATCTGAATTTGACAATAGGTGTAAATAATTAACTGTTATTTTATTTAATAATAATAATAATAATAATAACAATAATCATTCATCAATCTTTGAGCATTCTGTGCACATGTACCCTGTATCTAAAAGATCTTAGGTGAAGCAATTCTAAAATACCAACCACTTATTTAAAACACAGTCGTACGACTTACTGCATGAGTGTTTTATATAATGAAACATGCAGACTACAAAGGGATACATCCTTATTCAATAGTAATTGGACTCAGTGCAATTCAGGGAGTATTCAGGCGAGTAATTTCAAATGGAACGAGTGCATAGCTGAGGGCGATTTGAAATTGATTGATGTGTGCGCAACGTATGTATCCAATTACAGCTATCCAATTACAAAAAGTTAAATTGGATAGCTGTAATTGGTGATACCCACGTGACCGTGCGCCAATTACGTGTGAGATAGGCCCGCTGATGACCAATCACATTCGAGAATTTGGTAATCTTAATACGATAATAATAATAATAATAATAATAAAGTTTTTTATCTGCACATTTAAAAATCTCAACATGTTTAAAAATCTCAGCTAATTGTGCTTCCAAAATGCAATTGTAAAAAAAAATTAATTAATGCATTGAAATGCAAATTTGCATTATATTAAACGGTTTGGCATTCTGGAATAAATATAGCCCAGCTGATAAATGGCTTAACTTTTATCTGATAGCTGAGAAAAGGCTGAAAAAATAAACTGTTGTTGTCGCATCACAGGAAAGGCTCTATGACCATCCAGAGCTGAGCACTTCCTTAAGTGTGATTTTGGAGATTATACTCCCAAAACAAAAAATAAACTAATCACTAAGATTATAACATCCCCTTGAAGACCCTCTAATGCACAATAAGGGCCGATTCACACTGTGACATAAGCATAAGCATAAGCCAACATAAGCAGACTCAGTAACATGTTATTCATTAGTTCCAATTGTTCGAACAAAACAGAACAATAGGCACTAATGATCAACGTGTTACTGAGTCTGCGTATGTTGGCTTATGCTTATGCTTATGTCACAGAATTCCTAGCCTAAATGTCCTCTGCAAACTCCACTTGGACTTGGAACACAATGTAATAATACAATGTTAGGAGCTATAATTTTCCATGGTACATATATAAACTTAAGTTTATAAACTATAGCACAAACAATGACTTCAGTTAAACTATTCTAAAATTATTAAAGCAGATGGCAAACATTTTATCAAACGAAAGGAGCAACTGCTTGTATCAATATTTCATCGTTTTTAAACGATGATAAAAGTCCTCGCTGATTTCAACTTGGGTTTCAATGATCGTGTTTTTGTGAAAAGAACAAATCGCCAAAAGTGATGAAAGCAAAAAAAATATTAACTTAACAAAAACAAAATAACGGCTTAAATAGTGAAAATTCCACAAGAATGGCAATTTTGATTACTTGACCGACCGCCTGTGCTCACGAACTCATATTATTTTGATGAACTGTAATCCACTTCCATCCATGCAATCCTACACTTTATCTCCAAACTACTGCTTCTGATTTGCTCGATAGCATACTTGTATCCAATTTATAGATGTAAATTTGGTTGCATTTGGCGATAACATGGCTTTACATGGATTTTCCGTCACAAAGTTTACTGCCCGTAGCGAATTACTGACGGCCGACGGCTATATATTCAACAAGTTGCTCCCGGTATCATCACGTGAAAAATTGCCCTTCATCGATTTAGCATCCTTTGCTTTTGGAATATAAAATTAGGTGATATAAATATTTATAATTATAAGCTTAAGCTTTATCTTTTATAGTAATAAATGAATTATACATGCATTTACTTACCAGCCATGACCTCGACCTTTCAATGTTGTTCTCCTATAATTGCCTTTGATTAGGTCCCAGGATTTTGCAGATATCTTTCGGGCGTTAATGATAATCATTATTTCAAAGCGATTTAAGATTTAATGATAATCATTATTTTGGTCTCGAGATCATGTTGATTTAGCTTAATGAAAATGAAAATAGGCTCCAAAGTTCCGTGCGTTCTGGTCACGTGATTGATGACGTCATACAAATGACGTTGGCATGGAACATATTTTTTCACGGATATCTGCTAACATCCGAAAATTTGTTACTTTACATTTCTCCCGAAGAAAGATACATTGCTAGTTCCCAGACCCCCCTTTTTGCTCATGTGCATAGCCGCTTTAATTTTCAGAACCGAGAGCAATAATTGGCATGTCGAAATGTTGCACACGAACGCCTTCCTTGCCATGTTGACTGTATTTGATTTCATCAAAGCCCCTTTCTAAAATACGTTAAAGAGGCACCTGGAGGCATAGTCACGTGACCAATGACGTCATCGCACTAAGTTTATTAAAATAGGTATTTTATGGTGGGTGTAAACAACATGTGGTGTGGCGTCCCCATTCACTCAAAATTGACAGAGTTATTTGGCATTGAAAATTTTCTGGTGCAAAGGATTTTGGGAAGGTTTTTATTATAATTATAATATATTATTGTTGTTATTATAGCTAAACAGGAAGCATTCACAACTTGCTATTTAGAGCTTTGCCTCAGGTCGAATGACAGGTGTTTAGCTTGGTCTTAATGTCGGTACACACTAGACGACAAATCGCCTTGTGTGTAGCTGGAGAATTTGTGAAAATCTTTGTCTCTGCGACAGAATTTTGTCGCTGCGACAAGCCACAAAAATTCAAATTGGTCTGATTTTGTGCGACTTGTCGTGGCAACGAAATGCTGTCACGGACACAAAGATTTTTACAAAAATTCTCCAGTACATATGGACAATATTGCCACGAATATTCAGGGTGCACCAAAAACAGTGTCCACTTGCCTCAGACAAGTGATTTTTTACTTGGGACAAGTGTTTAACCTGCCACACCTGTCCTCTGAACAAGTTAACCTTCAGGAGAAAATAGCAAACAATGTGTTTTTAATTTGTTTCGGGTGGAAAATGAGTACCCAGTCAAATCTGTACTGGGGTCAATTCAATAAAACTTTTACAATTTAGTGTAATTAATACAAGTGAAGGTGTTGTTTTCAAACTCTAAAACAATAGCAAGGTACACTTGCATATTTTGCTTTTAAAACATTTAATTGAATTGACCCCACGTGTAATAATGTCACCGAGATAAACATAACTGAGAAATCAAAAGGGTGTACATGTAATAAGAGGTGACGTACAATTAACTGTAAAACTTTGAATGTCATGGTATTTACAATTATTTCTACTGTATAAATTTAATGATGGGTAATTGCAATTTTGACATTTTAAACAAAAGTGGAATGAAATATTTCTTAATAAAATTGTTATAAGTTATCTCAAAGGACAATAAATATATAATAGTTTTAAGTTTGGACAATTTAAACTAGAATCACACTTGTCCATTGGACAAGTTGAGGTCAAAATTGTTTTTTCTTACCCTGATGATGTGTTGCAGCAACTGGTAGCCCAACCTGTACACACGGAGTAGTTTGTCAACGTGTTGCAGCGACATGTTGCTTAGTGTGTTCCAAACTTTAGGGGTCATTGTTTTATTTTGCAATTTTGCTTCAAAAGGTCTGACACTTGATTCTGGTATAAACACCATTGATGTTAAGAAAATCAAGCCGTTTTCCAGTTTTCGTCAAAATATCAAGAATTCTATGATTGATGGTTGTAATACAGTTATTGATTTCTAAAGTTTGACAACTATATTACCTTTACATTGTAACTACTATTTACTTTTTATCTAAAACAACTATTGTCACTATATTTCTTCTACTCATATTCTTGTTTTGGGTCACCTACCCCAGGGTTTTCGTTTGAGGCCGGAGGCCGGACGTTTCTTCCGGTCGTTTTCTATTCCACGTCCGGTACTTTGATACCAATATTTATTACTACTATTTATCTACACTCTTGATGAATGGACTACAACCTCAGTTACCTTATGTTTTTTGAAAATCAAATAAATTCGCAATGATAAACAACTGAAAATTCTGTTGTTGCCATTCTCCCTCCCCCTACCAACTGTCCATTTTCATTAAATATTTTACTTTTTAAAGAGAATTTGAGTGAACTCCAGCCTTGCCTGGGAAACTGATTCCTGGGTTCCAGAAACGCTGGAAACGGCGTTTCTGAGTGTTGTATTTTAAAAATTTCCTGGGGGGCATGCCCCCAGACCCCCCTAGGTGTCTTGCGCCTTCAGCGCTCGCGAGGCGCCTTGCGGTGCCAAGAAAAAATTCACGTCCGGTGCTTTCAGAAATATGTCCG
Organism: Dendrophyllia cribrosa; assembly: GCA_024195265.1. Lineage (NCBI taxonomy): Eukaryota > Metazoa > Cnidaria > Anthozoa > Scleractinia > Dendrophylliidae > Dendrophyllia > Dendrophyllia cribrosa. The sequence goes on from JAJLRJ010000007.1 coordinate 24,453,485, forward strand.
CTACTTTACGTAACTGTTGAAAACCCTGCTACCCGGTTAGTTTTACGAACTATTTAGGTGTCCCAAACTCTGCACAATAATAATAAGAACTTTATTATTGTGTCAAAACATTCTAGCTTGCTGTAGTACAGTTTGCTAATTGGGGACACCTAAGTAATCTATCCTTTTCCTTCACAATCTTTCGATTTTATATTTTAAAGCACTAATTTGTATTAATATTCTGTGTGAGTTTAAATAAAAATTGACTTGACTTGACTTGATAAATACTTATTGTGCAAATTGTTATATACTCATTAACTCATTTTCATTGTAAAGTTTAAACAGAGGTTTAATTAATAGTGCTGTATGTTACCATGAAATCTCTTTCTTTGCAGAACATTTTCCAGTTGCTGTTGTACAAAGCAGTGAAGGTAAGGAGCTAGAGTCTATACTGTGTGAGTTGAATGGCATGGTAAGAAACACTGTACATGTAATCCTCTGCTGGAGAGGAATGTGTGAACTGCTGAGATCTAAGCTTCCTTAGCATTCTAAGGGAAGGTTTAGAATTCATGCTGACAATGAGGGCCAACAAACTGGAGGCAGCTATGTCGATCTTAAAGTAGTTTATAACAAAATAATAACCAAATCAAGAATTTAAACCAGCAGTGAGGACCAACAAAATATAGCCTGCACTGCAGGCGTTTTTGTGGTGTGTGCGAATGTTACTTGTTCGCATAACTGCCATGTTGAATTCAAAAAAAGGGGGAAAAGTTGGGGTGAGTCAAAGGGGGCAGGAGAAAGGGCAGGGAGAGAGAAGAGAAAATGCCTGCCCACAGAACTCCTGGCCTGCCCAAGAACACTGTGAAAATGAGAAACATCCCCTAATTAGTGCGGGTTGACTGCTATTCTGGAAATGACATGTGGGTCAATGACGCCAACAAGAACCACAAACCAGACACAAATGTTGCCAGCTGACAGAGTTTGCATGTTTATGTGTAGAATATAAAAACGTTTTTAAGAAGTGTTAGTAGAAAACAAGCTTAGTGGGCCTGAAGGAGGTTTTATACCTCGTCTTTACAGGAACTATCAACTTAACTTACAACAAGTAGCCCGATGGGCTTCGAAACTGGCTCATTTGGTCTTAGTTTCCACCCAGTTTTCATTTTAGAGTTTTATATTAGTAATCCACAATATACAATCTAGAATCTATTAATATGCACAGTCCAGTCCACACTTACATTATTTACATTCCACAGCCTGCTTTAAGCACTCCTTAGGGACGGACCATTTTATTGTTGGAGGGAGGGTGGGAATTGCCGAAAAAAATAATGCACAGAGAGCTGAAGGAAAAAAGGCATGCAACAATCCCGAAAAAAATTATTGCACAACATCAAGACGGAAAAAAATTCATGATCAGAAAAATTACCAAACACCGACTGGCAGGCCTCAGTCTGTTAGTGGTGTAAAGCATCAATCAAAGACTTCGTTTGCCAGTGCACTGAGTCTCCCAAATAAACAATGAGCTCGAACAGGTGTATTGTTCTTCTCCCCTCCCCCTCCCCTGTCTCCCTTTGCCCTAGCACCTTCCCCAAGGGGTGCTATTTGTACTCTCCCCCAATCTTCCTAGGTGATAACATCAAAGATGGCGGCCACGGCATTACAAACATCAACAAGCAGCTTTCGCTTGTCCACAAAATATGCCTACATTGCAGGCTATTAAACAAAGTACAATGCAGCTACCTGGTCTACCTCAAAGGCAAAGCAACTTACAAATTAACAAAGCAAACTAACAAAATCAAGTGGTTAGTATTGTTACTGGCAGTGACAGAACAACATACTGTGAAGCAGCTACAGCCACCTCACGTTATTGCGGGCGACCAGCGGAGCCCGCAATCCTAATCTCAACATTGGTTACAAACGCATGCGCGGCAGTTATATAGCCTTGCAGTGACTCGAATTTAGCAAAAAAAAGTCGTCCTTCCAAATATTTGTCCCTAGGGACACTAAGAACCAATGAAATGAAAGGACGTAATTTGAGCACAGGCGCTTTGACCACGCGAGACAAACACGAAGCAGCAGTCAATTCTTGAGCACAGGCGCTCTGACCGCTAGAAACCAACACCAAGCAGAAGACAATTCTCACCAAAGCATAGCTGTTTCACGTTCTATAGTCAATGATCAAATAATATGTAAATTTCGCCTTCTTGAAAAATGTCAAGAATCACGTGCAGCTCATGCAGAAGTGGCGGTCCATAAATTGGAATGCACACAACACAATTTTATCACGTGGACGACGTCTATTTCGTCGAAGAATCACGTGCAGCTCATGCATAGCTGGCACGCCGTCCAATCAAAATCGAGCGTGTGAACTTGTGATCGGAACGTTTCCTGTTCGTGTCTGTTGCTGTCGGATCGAAATCTTCCGGCCATTGCGAGATCTGTGTTCCTCCTTGGCGTTGTCGAACTGTAGAGCGAGAGCTGTGCGTCCATTGACCTTGGCGTTGATCCATTGAAGACTTGAACTGTAGAGCGATCGAGAGCTGTGCGTCCATTGACCTTGGCGTTGATCCATTGAAGACTTGAACTGTAGAGCGATCGAGAGCTGTGCGTCCATTGACCTTAGAGCGAGAGCCTTGTCCTATATCTGCAGGTTAGTAAGGTACTTTACCTATTAAGTTTATTGTGAGGTATACAATAACATTTTATGGCTGCTTTTACGTACATAAAGGAAAGCCTTTGATTTTTCGTCGAGCGTGTTTGCATTTTCACACCAGCTGTCACCCACTTCGGTTTGTTTATAAAATATCGGCACAGTTTTGCCACAATTATACCATTGAACCACTTTGTTCACCACGAGACAAGTCAAGCTTAAAACACAGAGCTATCACGGTGAAATCACGGCAAATACAATGTGACCTATCACGATCTGTCACGTGCGAGTGTTCAGTTTCTTTAAGCAGCCAATCCATAACAATCTAAGTCCAGATCTTTCATTGAAACCAGTATACGTGGTTCCGTTACCTTATGTCTTCATTTAGCTGTTCAGACACGTTAGGAAAGATGCGTGGTCGTTCTGCCAAATCGGTTCGATGTTATAAAAGAGACAGGGAACCATCAAGGATACCTAAACAAAAATTGTTTCACCTTCTAAAACACAGGCAGAAGAGAAAACAAATAAAACTTGTTCTCAAAACCAAAATTCCTAGGTCGTCAGCTTTTTATTACTTCTACAAAACATTTAAAACTTGGTCTTCAAGACACTGCTTTGAAAGCTGTTTTTCTTGTTACTACTTTCGCTCAAAGCTAAATATTTCGAAAAAGGTGACAGCTGGTAAACGAACTTTTCAAACCTCTAGGTGTGATAATTCAAAGCCATTATTGAAAAAAATTGTACGGCTTAAGCTTTTACCATCGCTTTCTGGTGGCATGAATACAGACAATGCACATTCATCTCAAATGGGTACAAGGGCAAGTACTGAAAGCAGTTCTTATGACCGATTGGTTAATAGATTATGCGACAAAGGTTTGCAGGCATTGGATGTTGGTGGTTCTGGTGACTGCTTTTTCAAAGCAATTTCACATCAGTATTATGGTACTCCAGACCATCATATTGCTGTAAGGCAGGCTGGTGTAAGCTATTTAGAACAACACCCTGATTTGTTTATCGAGAGTGTGTCTGAGAATTCATGGAAAAGTTATTTGCAAAGAATGGCCACACCAGGCACATGGTGTGACAACATTATCATACAAGCAGTAGCAAATCAACTTAATTGTGTCATTCATATCATTGAGTCCAGGCTTTCGTGCACACAAGGCTCTACAATTACTCCATCCACTACAGATCAAAATGCAAAAGTATTGTTTGTTGGTTACATAGAAGACTTGCATTATGTTTCTACAATACCTCATAGTCATACTACTAATAAGAATGCCTTAAAGTATCTAAAATCCAAATTATTACAATGTGATGAGAAAATTAAGAAGAGAAACCTAGCCAGGCGAGATGCTTGGCAGAGAAAAAGGAAACAAGAGCAAACTACAAGGAATATTGCAAAAAAAGTGAAAAAGACCTGTGATAAGAAACAGTACTTATTAACTTTTGATGCAGAAAAACATGGAGATATTCACAAACAAGACTGGGCAAAACAAAACATAACTAAATTCCATAATTCCAATAATTATAACATTTACCAATGCAAAGTTTGTTTTGAAGCCTGGCCATTAAGAGTGGCACCAAAATGTCCACAAAATTATACATGTTCGAGGTGCTCAAGAGAAAAAGAGTCACCAAAAAAATTCTCCAAGGAAAACTTTATGATACCCTCAGCAGTACCCACACAACTTTCTGGTTTAACGCAGGTAGAAGAAATGTTAATTGCTAAAGCTCTTCCTATAATGCATATTTATATCAAACCAGGAGGACAAAGAGGATATTCTGGACATACAATAAATCTACCTCAAAATGTCAGTGAATTGGCTCAATCACTTCCAAGATACCCTAAAGATTTATCAATAATTATTGTTAGAGCTAAAGGAAAGGGAAATTTTGTTAAAAACTTTTCAGTAAGAAGGCAAGTGGTATCAGATGCAATTCACTGGCTCATTAAAAATAATCCACATTATTCAGACATTGAATTAAATTATAACGCATTAAATTCTTTACCGGAAAATGATGTTCCCAGTGAACTTCTTTCAATAGAAACAGATGACACTACAACAGATGATAATACAACTCCCCTCCCAGATTTTGGTCCTGTTGCTAGTGAAGAAGATATTGTTTATGACAGTAATACAGATTCTTCAAGTTTTCTACCTGTAAATGACACCCACCAACAAGAAATTGATTTCATTCGTAACAATCTTTCCCAGGGACAAATAAACTGGCCGACTTTAGGTAATAGCCCATTAAATGAGTATGTCACTCCATATTTAGCCACAATGGCATTTCCAACATTGTTTCCTGATGGTAAAGGAGATCCAACAAATCCTGCAATTTTAAAAAATGTAACTCTGAAAGAAAAGGTTAAACATCTAATAAAATTTGCAGAGAAAAAAGACAGTAAATGGATTTATCGTTTTGCAAATCATCCTAGATTTTCATACTGGGCTTTAAACATGATTCAGCGTAAACAAATTTTACAACAAACTGGAATTTTTTTAAAACAAAATCCTGGAGAACAACATTTAACTATGGAAGAACTGAGAGAAATGGTTAACAATAATAATACAAACCTTTTTCTGAACAAGCTGTCCCGTTACGTCACTAACATAACTGGATCAGATGCTTATTGGTACAAAGCAAAAGAGGATTTAAAAGCAATCATTCAGCATGCTGGACCGCCAACATTCTTTTTCACATTTTCAGCAGCAGATATGCATTGGCCAGAATTGCATTTTCTTTTTGGAAATGAAAGAGATGAAGGGATTACAGGTAGCTTATCTGAAATAAGACGCAACAATGTTATTAACAATCCCCATATTGTTGATTGGTTTTTTACTGAACGCTTGAAAAAGTTTATTAAACACTGGCTATATGATTCACTTGATGCAAAATGGCACTGGTATAGATTTGAGTATCAATCTAGAGGAAGCATTCATTGCCATGGTGTTGCTAAACTGAACAATGATCCAGGCCTGTGCAAGTTGAGTGAAACTGCACTTAATGGTTATTTGGCAGAGAATAGTAAAGATAATGCTACCAGTACAATAGTAAATGAGGGTAAAATGGCTACCAAAAAGATCTGTCAATATGTTGATTGGCTCTTGTCTACATGTAACCCAAATCCTCCAGATAATGGTCTGTGGATAAAGCCTTCTATTCATCCATGTCAGGAATACCACAAAAATATCAAAGATTCTGACAGTGACTATATTGATCTGTTGAATATGGTTCAAAGACACACTCGTTGTAGTTCAAGTTATTGTTTAAGGAAAAAGCACAATGAAACAGAACCAAAATGTAGATTTCACTTTCCATTTGAAACTTGTACAAAAACGTCATTGCATTTTGAGCTTATTCATTCAAATGACAACACATCAAAATACAAAGTTCAAGTAACTACAAAAAGGAATGATTCCAGAGTAAACAACCACCAGCGCTTTCAACTCCAAGGCTGGAGGGCAAATTGTGATATTCAAATTGTTATAGACTACCATGCATGTGTGGAGTACTTAGCAAAATATGCAGCAAAAAGTGAAACCAAATCACATCTCCTTAAGCAAGCATTTAGTACCATTGTGCATAACTCTCAAGTGAATACCAATGCTTCATCCATAATTAAGAAAACTGTTATGAAAACACTTGGCCAAAGAGATTTTTCTGCACAAGAGACAATGCACCATTTACTGTCCTTAAACCTTCTAAGCTCATCCTTTAATGTAGTTCCTATAAGCTTAAATGGTTCACGCAGACTTAATATCACAACACAGCCTGATGATAGAGCAACAACAGACAGTTTGCTTGATGCCTACGCTGAACGTGACAAATATCAAGGCACTGTAGCATGTGACTTACGTAATTTAAATTTTCTTCAATTTGCAATGAAATATCGCCTTGTCAATGGAAAATTAGTAGATCAACCAGATAATGTAGTACCAAGAGTTTATCCCACATACTCATCAAATCCCAAAAGTACAAATTTTGGTTTATACTGTAAATACCAATTGCTAAGATATAAGCCTTGGAAAAACAAACAGGAAGATGCATGGGGAAACCAAGAACATAATCATGACGTGTTTATTTCACAGTGGAAAAGTTTTTTGCAAACAGACTATGCAAAACAACATGTGCCTGATTGGCATGGAAAACTGGAAGACATACAATCTATCTGCGATAATGAACAAAATCAAAATTACATAGAACCAGAACAACAACGAGAAGAATGGATGGTTCTAGCAGACTTCATTCACACAGCTAATTCAAACGAATTTGACACCTTATCAGAAAATGACTGGCACAGCTACAGTTATCCATACACTCCACAACAACTATTAGAAATGGCTTCTTGGATAAATTCAACAAAGCAGTATTATGAGAGTCAAGTTCAAAACTGCAATGTAGACATAAATACTTTTAGTAGCATGCAGTCACTTGCTTACAATATTGTAAAAGACCATTTTGAAAACCCAAACCCTCAGTCACCCTTGCATTTGATAATAAATGGCTTTGCTGGAACAGGTAAAAGTTACCTCATCAGCGCATTAAGAAATCTCATGCAGCAAAATTGTACTGTAACAGCAACTACTGGCAAAGCTTCATTTAATATTAATGGCATAACTGTCCATTCACTTCTTAACTTACCTGTTGGTGCCAGAGGAAACACAGATTTGAAAGGGCAAGCACTTGTAAGATTGCAAGATAAACTACAAAACATTAAATATATACTTATTGATGAATACTCTATGCTTGGACAAACGTTGCTTGGCTGGATTGATAAACGTTGTAGACAGGCAACTGGGCAACAGGATAAAGTATTTGGAAATGTATCAATTATTTTAATAGGCGACCCTGCTCAATTACCACCTGTTGCAGACAAACCTTTGTATCATGCGAAACCATCAGGGGTAATAGGTGAACAAAGCCATCTTGCATATTTGATGTTTGACAAAGTGGTAAAGCTCTCTGAAAATCAACGTGTGCAAGGTTCAAACCCAGAACAGGTTTCTTTTAAACAATTGTTAGAGCGTCTCAGAAATGGAGATTCAACTCAAGAAGACTGGCAACTTCTTCTTTCTCGCCAGCCATCAGCTGTTCCAAATCTAAGTGAATTTGAAAATGAAATGAGACTGTTTTATGGCAATGATCAAGTTGCTACTTATAATTATGATCAACTATTAAAACTTCGTCAACCAATAGCTCAAATTGACGCTCGTCATTCCTCTTCCTTTGCAAAGGCTGTATCTCCTGAAGAAATGTGCGGATTAGTTCCAACCTTATTCTTAGCTACAAAAGCTTCTGTCATGCTAACTATGAATTTGTGGTCAGAGGTTGGACTTTGTAATGGAGCAACAGGAAAAGTAATAGATATCATTTATGCAGACAACCACTCGCCACCAAACCTACCTGTAGCAGTAATAGTTCAGTTTGACCATTACACAGGACCATCATTTATTGACACTTTACCAAAATGTGTTCCAATTCCTCCTGTTACTATTACTTCTAAGTCCCTCGAAACATTTCATGAAAGACAGCAATTACCATTGAAGCTTGCATGGGCAATAACAATACATAAAAGCCAAGGACTAACTCTTCCAAAAGCATGGATCGATATTGGACCAAGTGAAAAAGCAGCAGGAATTACATATGTTGCCATAAGCAGAGTTCGATCACTCAAATCTTGCATAATCGAGCCAATGACATTTGAGCGCTTAACAAGTATTAAAAAATCTTCTCAATTTCAATTTAGGCTAATGGAAGAAAATCGCTTGGATAAATTAGCAGAAGATACAAAAACTCTTTTTACAAAGACGT
>JAJLRJ010000007.1:24466933-24554433 GCA_024195265.1 Dendrophyllia cribrosa
CGCTCGTCTGGAAACGTTTCATCGATGACATTATCTCAATCTGGACAATTAACAGAGAAGAGATAGAACAGTTCATTGAACAAGCAAACAACTACCACCCCACTATAAAATTTACGGCTGAAATATCTCCTACAGAAACCACTTTCTTGGACACCAAAATTTACAAAGGCAAAAGATTCAAGACAGAATCTATTCTTGACGTGAGAACTCACTTCAAGCCTACTGAAACATTTCAGTACACGCATTATACAACGTGTCACCCACACGGAGTTAAGAGAGGTTTTATCAAAGGAGAAGCACTCAGACTTCTCCGCACAAACTCTTCTAAAACAATATTTGAAGAGAACATAAACAATTTCAAATCACATTTAACTGAGAGAGGTTACCCAATAACCATGATTGAGGAAACACTCTCAGAAGTGAAGTTTGACGAAAGAAAACAATCTCTCCAACATAAACAAAAAGATAACAGAAGAATCTTGCCTTTTGTAACACAATACCAACCTACAGTGCCTAATCTCAAAAAAATATTAATGAAAAAATGGCATCTGATAGAACAACAACCACTGCTAAAGGAAATATTTAATGAACCGCCCACCATATCGTACAGAAGGGGGCGCTCACTGAAAGATATACTCGTGAAAGCCAAGCTTTAAATTAAAGGCTAAAAACACATATGTTGGAGACGCGCAGGCCTGTCAACCCCATTTTACACTGGGATTACTGTTATGAATACTGATCGAGTTAGACATTTGAAGGGCTGGGTGCATAACCGTCTCATGTCGAACGTAAGGCCAGTTTTTTTATTTATTCTCGCTTAGATTTGCCTCCACTTTGGCATTTGAACTACAAACTAATGGCAAAACATTGTTCAGAATTTCGTTTTTGAGAAATAACGTATGCAAAAAAAGATAATTCCGTGTCTCTGCTCGAGAAAATGAATCCCTAAGTTTACACAAATTTCTCGATTTTATGCTGATTTTTCACTTCAGATGGCCAAGTTTCGGCCTGTATGCTAAATCCTGTTCAAGAAAAAAAAAACAATCCCGAACCAAAGTTCATTCCCTCAAAATCGCTCCATTTTATCGCCAATACTGGTCAGCCATGCTTAGTTTTGCGGACCTCCTAGGAATTAGCGCTCCCGGTTCTCCGCTGCCGGCTCACAGCCTTTGCCTGCCTTTCCCAATTTCGGCCGGCCAGCAAGAACTCACTTTGAGCGGCCCAAAGCTGTATTTCAAGTGCCCGAACACGCATAGCAGGCCTCTGTGCCACTGTCGCAAAGCATGTCGGGAAATTCTATGGCAAATCCGAAATGGAGTTCCCGCCCGAAAATTATAGCAAAATATTATAAGTCTGGAAGCACTTCGGATATCGGGCGTTTCGACCACGGCACGGGATGGCAAATGGGCCACAACTCACAACGCTGCCCCTTTTCTGATCCGAAATGATTGCAGACTTTCCCGCCGGCTCGCCTTTTCCACCAAGGTCCATTTTTCACGAGCGCTAAATGGCGCTTTAGACACGAGGTATGACAAGAAACACGACTCGTTTCTTTGAGAGGTGCTAGAGACTTAAGGATTTCCGGACTTCATGATGTCCTTCCATCGCCGAGCGGGCCTGAAACATGGCTTAAACCAGCGCTCAACTACTGAGTTGTTCGCTGTTCAGCCATGTTGTCGCAAGTGGCGAACACGATCGATAAGCCCGCCGTTCAGGTCGTTGGCGCGGGTCAGGAGTATTGCGGTCGCATATTCTCACGGCCAGTCTGTTTTGTTCATAATAATGGCGTCGTTTTGAGTTCTTCCAACTTACGTTCTATGCAGTTTTGGATGTAACTAGGGCCGGAATGTACAGTCAAAGCACTAGAGGGCCAGAACTCTGCCTTTTTTTCAGGTGAACTTTGTCAAACTCCTTAGGGTTAGTCCATTTGAAGGGCTCCCTGCAATAACGTCCTCAGTGCGTTTTTGGAAAATTTTCACGGAAATCCTGGATTTTTGGCCTCCAAAGGGACTCACTTGCCAAAATTATGACTGGATCATGTACATATGACTGAAAGGATTTAATCCAGGTCAACAAATCTTCTATCTTCAAACAGAATAATTTTTTATTTTGAAAAGATAAATAGGGTGTCCTGGGAGCCATAGGGTGTCATAGGGGCCCAAAACATTTTCTCAAAGATGTGGATTTTCTTCCCCATTTTGGAGCTGTTTTAAGTACCTTAACAATAATAAATCATTAATTTGACAAAACTGTGCTTTTAAAGGCCTAAAACATACAATTTTAGTGAAAGTTACCAAAAACGCACTCAGGACGTTGTTGCAGGGAGCCCTTCAATTGTTTTGAAAGATTTATTAAAATACCACTATTAGTTTATCTTTAACAGCAAATCGCTTACTATCCATGAACATTGCAAACAGTCATTCACTAACCACAGGGCGAAATCCAAGCTGTCAATTCGACCAAATTTGGGCACACTTTAAAGCTATCAGTAACACAAAGAAAAAGCCACTCAAACATTTATATCGACCATAAAAGAACATTTAACATGTCACTTCCTTTACCGCATGTTCGTAGTCCGCAAGAATCAAAATCCTTTTGAAACTCCGCTTCGATCTTCCCCTCGCCGCGCCACTTCGAATCACATTAAAATATGTTTCCACGCCAAACACGCTCGCAGGTTTCTAAGTTCCACTTTTAAAGCCAACAAATATTTCTCCGGCCTTTTTCTTCCCATTTTGAAGTCTTGCAGCGTGTGTTTTCATTCCAGTGATGAAATATTAGCTTATATAATGACGTCTTGAAAGCAGCAAGAAGACGCCATTATGAACGTGGGCTTCTAAACTTCTTCGAGTGACAAACCTTCCCTCCCCTCCCATAACAAAACTGATAAGTGGATGAAAATATATATTTTCCTTCTCGATCGTGATTTTATCTCGTCAAGATGACTCCCGATAACACATAGTTTTGAAGTGACATTTACTTACGATAAACAAAAAGAAAGTTTCAGAAAGAAGAAATTTGAAAACCATGATACTAACCGTACCGAAGTCTACAATCTCCCTACCCCACCCTAGTAAAACCTTAACAAACAACCTTAACAAAAAAAAAGTTTAACAAAAAAAACCTTAACAAATTCCCCGCTTACAAAATCTCGCTATACGCTACGCGTATCACGGTTTAAAAAACAAACAATAATTATTGGTTGCCAAGGCAATGCTCAAGGCAAAAAACTGTGGGCATGAGATTGCTTGCATGTAATTGCTCGCATGTAATTGCTCGCGATTGTTTTTGTTTTGACGAAGGAAACTGGAATTCACAAACTTTGGCAAGCATTCCCCATACCAAGTAGTATGAAAAGGAAACAAGTGAACAGATTTCTCTACATGATTATTCAAATACTGTTCGAAGAATTGAACAAACAAGTCTGACAACTTCAGTGAGAGTGCCAGATTTTGATTTGCATATTCTGCCATGTGTATATTTCTGCTGCTTGGGCTTTCGGAACAAGGAACTTTCAGTAAGTAATAAAAGATGTTTGCCACCTCAAAATTGTCTGCTTTATTTCTATCAAACAAAACAATCAAATGAACTGTGTGCATCATAGCACTTGCTCAGGATAATTAATTTTTTCTGTCGCATACAAATCCCTCCGTAGCAGTACTAAAGTGCTTGCTTGTTAGATTGCTTTGAAATACAGAAAAATCTATCTGTTTTATCAATCCATTTAGAAAACAAGACTAGAGCATAAGTACGTTTTGGTTAGCTGTTAAAAGGTCGGCTTACTCATTGAAAGTGTTAGATATTATTTTGATAGCATTAAATACTAAACTGTTAGATAACAAGGTCAATCCGTTTAAAGCATTAGATCTACATGTATCCGTTTCAACGTTTATCAAGCCGTTCAGAAAACAAGTCAGAGTAAAGCGTTTCTTTGAAATTTTTCGTAAGCCGTTAGAAATGTTGGCTTACCCATTAAAGTCGTTAATCAAACTGTTCGAACGGTCTATAAAAGCGTTCATTGTCCGTTCAATAGCCTTTAATTTTTGTCCGTTTAAAGGATGACCGTTAGTGTATGTTTTCCTGTGGAAGGTCACAATTACATGTATTATAATATAACAATCAACTACATTATGTGCTGTGGGAATGACTATTTACAGTGTGGTTGGTATCACAATACCACATGCTTGAATACGTCATCAATGAACAAAAAAAATTCAACTAGTAAATAAAAGCCAAATAATTTGAAAATAGAAATATGACATTGGCCAAATTAATTTTGTAGCCTTGAAAATAACCGCTAGTTGTTGGCTTTATTGCTTTTAATAGCGAAAGTTGTTTGTTGTTGTCCGCTTCACTGCTTTCAAACCGCTCAAGATGTACATTTCACCTGAAAAAAGCGCAAGTTGTTGGTTTCACTGTGGCTTAACCACTTACATGTAAGCTACTTGTTTTATGTAACAAAAACACAGAAGAAGCACAAGTTGCTGGTTCAAATTTATCAAATTTTTTAGGGTTAGTGCAAATTTGGCAAGGGTTTGTTACACATACTGTATTTGCGTTGTTAGAAGTATATTTATTGCAATAAAATTGGCAATTATTTTCAGAAAATTCAATTAGATCTACTAACTTGTTTACACGTCTGTAATTATTTATTTGCCAAAACAAATTTACCATGACCCAAGCATCTCAGAACACTACCATATGATTACAACAATCCAGTCACTGGAATTGGAGTATGTACTGTAAATAAATTCATGCACCTACCTACATGTAGCCAGCAAGGTGACAACAGATGGTGATTGGGAAAACGAAGTGAGCACCAGGATCACAAAGGTCAGCCAGGCCAAAACTATTTCTAAGAAAAAAAATCAATATTCACGGGAAACAGTTAGCAGGTAATAATGAGATACAGTGTATGCTTTCAACATTTTTCTGCGGTAAATATTTGCATTTTGTCTCCTGATTTTCCCGCTAATTTTTATCACCGATCTCTTGCTGTCTTTCCAGTCTTTCTCATAAATAACAAAAGAATAGCTTCAAACAGATCGAGTGTCTTGGAAGCTCAGACCTTTAAAATTCAGACCCCCTTGAAATATCAGACCTTGAAAAATCAAACACCCTTGAAAACTCAGACCCCAGGATATCTGGATCTCGAACTCCAATTAAAAGGTGCTGAATAAATTTTACTCATAAAATGATTGTGGTGTAAATAGGCAGGAATGGGTAATCGGAGAATGGGGAACGGGACTGGAGAAAAAATTCCAGACCAGGTGGCAGTTGCAAAATCGTTTAGAACCAAGGCAATTTATTAGAAGGATTTGTATGGAGTCATTGGAGCATAATGGTGCCAGTATCTTACCCCTAAAGATGCTGATTTTTGGTAAGTGGGCATTTTCCGAATATCTAATTAAATCCCATAATTTAACCACTTTAGCACTCTATTGAAGAAACAAAACAAAATTATTTTGAATGACTTGAACTTACCGGGAAAAAGTGCCCTAGTGCAGATTTTATGCAAAGTAGCAACTTGATGCTGGCGAATCCCGAGTGCCGCAATCATGTAAAAGTACTGAAAGAAAGCAGTAGATATAACATGAGATTAACATTTTGCAATCATAGAATCAGTTAAATTAATACTCGAAGATACTAGCACCTTTGTGCTAAAGTTCGAGTTCAAACTAAGCTTAATTTTAAGGCATGTAACACATTCCGCCCTGTTGATTTCTTTGGCCTGCATTTTGGTTCTAAACATGCTTTCAAAACAGTTAAAATCGCTTCGAGATTCAGCTCGTAAAATCCTCTGTTTTCTAAGAGCAATATCTTGGCCACATATGCCCCAAACTTGCTACAAAATCAGCCTTTTTCTCTTCACATTTTAGCGGTGATTTCGCAGTGAAATTTCGGTGATTTATCACCGGTAAAAAAAATTTCGATCAGTGGTTTCTAAATGAAACAGAAATGGACGTTATGTAGTACTATTTTTCCCGTCCCATAATTGAGACCGGAGAGTCTTCTGGCTCAGATCAACTCACCCGTTTAATCTATCGAAATCTACAATTGTTTTAATCAAAACTTAAACGATCAAATGCTTCCTCGAGAAGAAAACAGCACGACGATTAAGTGAATTGGTCAATATTGGGGAAACTTTGACATCGATCTGCTCTTATCTTGGGGTGCCTAAACCAGCTAAACGGGGCATGCATGGAAACTTAGCTTTCTACTGATTCTCCTCGATAACCTTTGCTCCACACATTTACAGCCTTCGAAAGCCCCCGTTTGCTGGATTCTTAAGCAGAATTTCTTTTCAGATCGCTTACCGGCGTTTAAAACAGTGCAGCTGTAATTGTTTGTCAAAACTACTTGACCGTGCTCTGAGCATATCAGAAGGACCAAAAGCAAAGTTTTAATGACGAGCGTAAGCTAAAGCAGACTATAAACTAAATCTTAAGATAAAATAAACTTAAACTTCGGCGAAAAAAAAATCAATATTCAAGAGACACAACAAACAATTGGAAGGTGAAAAAGAGATATGTTTTAAACGTTTTTCAGCTGAAGATATTTGCATTTTGTCCCACAATTTTCCCGCCAAATTTTCCCGCCACTTCACTTCTCTCTTGTGACACTCTCCCTTGTTTGTACAAGTGCTTGTGCCTTTCCTCGGCAAGGCTTAATAACTATTCGTGTCTTAAATCTATGATTTGCCAAAAATGTTATTACCACGAATTGCGTCACCGCGTTATGCTAAACGTTTTGTGCAGTTTTGTGGGGACTGATTGAACTCTGAGTTATAAAAGTCCAATTATCCACCAAAAATTACCCGACAGGACAATTAACCGAATATAGATTAAATAAAAATTTGCAGTTAATTTAATATATAAAATTAGATTACTTTAAAATTTAAAAAAAATTGGAGGAAAATATAGCAGGAATCACCCCATATGCTTTGAACATTTTCCTAGATCAGTTTTGCGGTTTTTTTGGCGCGAGTTTTGACCGCGGAGCCGTCTTTCACTGTACGTCTTTCTAACACGCATGGACCACATTCGATTCGATCTTAACTCGTTTACTCGTACAAGCGCTCTTCTCGACAAGGCTTAATTTTATAAATCTATGATTTGCCTACATCGTGATAATCGATGTTACATTTCGAGAGAACTTGATTTTGTGTAGGAAACCGATCGACACTGTAACAGAGGACTAACCGGATTAAGACAGTTGAATCCACATATTCAGCAAACATTGCCTGACAGGGCAATGCAGCAAAAAATAAACAAGCTTAAGGAATTAATAAGTCAGCTTACCGTTCAATAATTTACATTTTGTCGTAGATACATGTAGCACGATCCGCACAAGTGTGATGCATGTCCCCACAAATAAGGTGCAAAGACTCATGGTCTGCCCAGTTATAAGCGTCCATAAGACTGAGGTGCAATAATTGGTCAATGTCCCCATAAACAAGATATTATTACTAGCCAAAACATCAGGAAACGGATTGATCTGCCCTTATCTCCTTTTTTTGTGTGTGGGATATAAACATGCTTAAGGCAGAACTAAACCTAAATTTCGATGAAATTTTAAGAGGTTTAGAGAAGGGATAGAAGAAAGAAAATGATTTTTGGAACACCAACAGACAGTTGATACCCACGCAAGAGCACCCCAGGTTGCTAGTGGACTAACTTGGTATCCGTCCATTAATAATTAACTACAAATTCTAATTTTAAAACTTCACTAAATCTTCAATATTTCTTATTTCTCTTAATTTTACCAATCCTTCTAGAAAAACTATCTCCTCCCAAACATACCCAAAAATCACCCAAAAATTCAGAAAACACCCCACAACATAGATTCACGGGATGAGCATAGAGTTTTTGGATTGCTTGAAACGTGAACGAGATATTTCCATTAAAGCCATGTCAAGTGGCGGAAAAATGGCGTTTAGGTTAAGTCCCGCCTTAAAGGGGGACACGTACATAGCTTTCTGAACATTTACATCCAATTTACTGTGCCAGATACATACATTTGATATAGATACAAGTTAAAATGCGCCTTTTAACATGTTTATATTACAATGAAAAAAAATAAAAAATAATTTGAGAAAAATGCTCCCCCATCTCTGCTCCCCCCTACCCCCCTCATTGGGGTAGAGTTACAGGGAGCAGAGTCTCTGCAGAGTCCCACCCTCACCGGTCCACCTGCATGAGGAAGCTCTAACATACTGATACTACAAACCTTATATAAGATGCGACAGCATCTTTTCCTCCCATGTGGGACACATTTTCTTAGATGTACACGGCGCATGCGCCGTTTTGGTGCTAAGCTTGTTTTCGTGCTATAACGTCATAAAATTACTGTTTTCATTTGTAACTCTGGTAGACGTCTTGAATACATGGATTTCTTGACATCTGATAGCTTGTTGTCGATTAGATCAATGATTTTCGTGAAAAGTTCGTCTTAAGAGGACTCAACGCTGAGAGAACTCCTGTAAACAAGGCATAGATAACTTTTTTGCTCCTTATTTAATGAACGGCTGGGCAAATGATCAAAACTGATAATTTTCTCGAGTCCAATGGCAGTTTCTGAACAACTAGACGCTGTACTGAGCGTAAACTGGGCTACCCGTATATGTTTATTTAGTATATGAGGATAGCAAGTGCTATTCACCTCCGAGCAACTCACGAAGCTCGCGCAATTTGTGGGAAAAATGGCTTCCCGGTTTGTTACCGTAACAAACAAAGACATTTTACAAATAAACGATGAAGCTGCCCCACCCCCCCCTCCCCCCCAAACACGAAGAAGGCGAAGAAATTCGGTTTGGCAGTTTTCACAGGTAAAGCTTTATCTTTTTAACCCCGCACGGTGTAAAAGTATTTGTTTACAAATGCAAATTAGTCTTGCACAACCCTAATTTTTAATATGCGACATGTTCATACATAAAACAAAGTTAAATACATTTTTTTACAGAATGGTTTCAAATACAGGAAGAATTTACAACTCCTTTTGAAGAAATGTCCCCGCAAGAGCTAAACAAATATCTACAAAAGTTTTATTTGTCGGCAAGAAAACGTGACGGCAGTTTCCACAACAGTCGCTTATTGCAATCCGAGCCGCGTTAGATCGTCACTTGAAAAGTGTTCCGAAAACACAACTCGTTCCCAATCTCCTCTCAGTTCACCAGAAGCAAAGTCTCCACATTTGCCCGAGAGTCGGGTCGTCATAAATCTAAGTCCCCACATTTCCCCCACCACAAGGGCGTTTAATTGAAAGCAGCACATTTGAATTCTTAATTACTCACTTTGGAGGTTGGTTGGTTGCATCTTTGATATGCTTTAATGTGACTGCGTGATGCAGTTATGAGTATATATGTATGCACGTGCTTGTCTTCATTTGGCTGTGTGACCGCGCGATGCGGTTCCAGTCAAAAAGCCCACATTCCACCCTTGCTCACCACTCAAGCTCACCACAGAGTACCAGTAGCTCAGTGGTAGAGCATCCGGCTAGATCACGGAGAGTCGTGGGTTCAAATCCCATCTGGAACTCGGATTTTTTTTCCGAGTTTGATGCTATTTCTATCATGTTTGAATTCTTAATTACTCACTTTGGAGGTTAATTATGGAATAATGTTGATTATATGCAACATTATGGTATATTTTTCCCCCGAAAAATTCAAACTCAAACATCCAAGTGACTGATAATTTGTTTTTTTGTGCGGCGAGAAACCATTATTTCTGTCAGAATTTATAACATGGGGACATTTTAGTTAACCGGGTCACTCACCAAATAATTTTTTTTAACAGAAAAAAGACCCTCGCGATTTTCTTTTGTCACTCACTTTTTTAGATGCTATGGGGTCCTCTGTCAGTTTGTTGTACTCAAAACCTCTCATCGGGACAACTCACCCACGTGGGTGGACAAAGGTACAGTTGTGGGGACTTGGGGCTACACAAATGGCTTACTTGTGGGGACGGTTCGAATTGTGCAGACATCTTTGGGTCCCTACAAAGAAACTCGTCTTTACCCAGATAAGAATAAAAATATCCGTTCATTTCTAATCCATAATTTAAAGCAACACTTTTGTGAGTACCAAGAAAGTTATGGGCCAACTTTCAATGTTTTGTGCCTGCTAAAATTTGTGTTGAGAAATGAAGCACGCAAAATGGGCCAAATTTATATGGCAAGCATTTTAATTCTTTTTGTCTTTTTCCCCTTGCAATATGTTTTCAAACCAGGGATGTAGATAATAGCTGGGAACCGGGGAAATTACCCGGCTCATTTTTCCGGCTATATAAGCCAAGTGCAGCTATATTAAGAACTACATTTTTCTCGTTTTTAACCGGCTGCCAGTTCTATATTTCCAGCAGTTAAAAACTGCAGCTACATCTCTGTGAACACACACATTATTTTGTGGGGACAAACACACAAAGGTTGAGATGACCTCTTTGGATATGTCTTGTTCAGAATACCTTCCAGTATAAAAATACTGTTTTTTGTTTGGCAGTTGCAGGGTTTCTGTTTATTGGAAAATGAAAACTTCTTAAAGTGTTTCTTAAAAATTTCTTTATTTTCTTACAATATGTAAGACAGGCTCAGCATAAATCTATGTATACTAGATGAAAGGTACACAATAATATCATTGTCTTCGAAACAAAGAGAAAGTTATACTTCTTCCCTTAATGTATAGGTTGTTTCATGTATATTGTTACAATGATATGTATTTATATGCACCAAAATCACTGAAAGAATGTAACTTTTAAATAGAGGATCATATCATTTTTATTATTATAAAAAACTAGTACCCATCTTTTAAAGTGGTTGTATGATTTCCGATAGTGTACTTAGCATTACGTATAAGATTGACTTTTATTATATTAATCAGAAAAACTAACGCGGAGAGATTTCGACGTTTCGATGACATCCTGTCATCATTATCAAGAAAATGAAGAAAATTTACATAAGTAAGTATATAAGAAGTAAGTAAGTAAGTAAGTAAGTAAGTAAGTAGTAAGAAGTAAGTAAGTATATAAGAAGTAAGTATATAAGGCCTTACGTTCGACATGAGACGGTTATGCACCCAGCCCTTCAAATGTCTAACTCGATCAGTATTCATAACAGTAATCCCAAGCGGCACATAGTACACAAAGACAACACGCTGCAGTGCATTTTTTAGTTTTATTGATGAAAGGAACTTGTTTTTTTAATTGCTTTATTGGGTACTCTCTTTAAAGGCAGTGAAACTAACAACATGCGTTTTTTTCGAGTGAAACGAACAATTTGAGTGGTTTAAAGGCAGTGAAACTAACAACATGCGTTTTTTTCGAGTGAAACAAACAATTTGAGTGGTTTAAAGGCAGTGAAACAAACAACATGCGTTTTTTTCGAGTGAAACGAACAATTTGAGTGGTTTAACGGCAGTGAAACTAACAACTTGCGTTTTTTTCGAGTGAAACAAACAACTTGAGTGGTTTAAAAGGAGTGAAACGAACCAACAGTGCTTTACCACACTTGTCTAAACACAAGTCCGTGGCGAAGAAACGGCAATTTTTGAATAATTTCAGTATTTTGTCAGTCACGCGCTTTCAAATAAAAAGACTGGATATTTTCAAAATTTGTTCCAGCGATTTATCTTAGACCTCTCATCCGATGGACTTCAAACTTTACCAATCTTATTTTCTAGACGAGAGCTAACATTCCACCAAAAATGAGGGTAATCGAAGGAACTCAATTTTTTCCATACATTTCTTCTAAATTTATAGGGAATGTATGGAAAAATGGAAAAAAAAAATGTTTCTCCGATTTTGCTGATTTTTAATGGACAATTACCTCTTATCTGGCAAATAAGTCTGACAAAGTTTGAAGTCCATCGGATGAAGGGTCTCAGAGAAATTGCTGGAACAAATTTGAAAGTGTCCAGCTTTTATATGAAGGGCTCCCTGCAACAACGTCCTGAGTGCGTTTTTGGTAACTTTCACTAAAATTGTATGTTTTAGGCCTTTAAAAGCACAGTTTTGTCAAATTAATGATTTATTATTGTTAAGGTACTTAAAACAGCTCCAAAATGGGGAAGAAAATCCACATCTTTGAGAAAATGTTTTGGGCCCCTATGACACCCTATGGCTCCCAGGACATCCTATTTATCTTTTCAAAATAAAAAATTATTCTGTTTGAAGATAGAAGATTTGTTGACCTGGATTAAATCCTTTCAGTCATATGTACATGATCCAGTCATAATTTTGGCAAGTGAGTCCCTTTGGAGGCCAAAAATCGGCTCTACCTCGGTGTAAAAACCTCACAACTGACGTCACCAAAATTAAGGCCGACATCGATAGATCGCTAGATCTACCGCTATAAGTCGATAGATCACTGGATGGATAGATCGCTAGATCGATAGATCGGTAGATCGATGGATCGATGGATTAATAGATCGGTAGATCACTGGATGGATAGATCGGTACATCGATGGATCAATAGATCGGTAGATCACTCGATGGATAGATCGGTAGATCGATAGATCGGTAGATTGATAGATCGGTAGATCGATAGATCGATGGATCAATAGATCGGTAGATCGCTGGATGGATAGATCGATAGATCGATGGATCGATAGATCGATGGATCGATAGATCAGTAGATCGCTGGATCGATAGATCACTGGATCGATAGATCGCTAGATCGATAGATCAGTAGATCGCTGGATCAATGGATCAATAGATCAATGGATCGCTGGAGCGGGGAACTGGAAACTGGAGACCAAGGCAAACGAGAGGGCTCTGGGACGAGAATGCGAGTAAGAAAAGATGGCGTCCGCCGGCAGGATAGCCACAAAAATTAGCTTTTCAACAGCGTTGCTGCTTGTTTGTTTGCTCCCAAGCCTTCTTTCTGTTAAGGTGGACGAAGAAACCAAAGCGTTTATTCGCCTTGTCATCGAAAATTGTGATAGAGAAGAGGTTTGCGTTTCGACTGGCCCTGTTCATGCGATTCCACGTGGAACACGTATCAGGAATGCAGTCGGGTGTTCTCCCAGAGCATTTTTAGTGCCAGATATTTTGCTGTGGGATCCTTTGACGTATTTTCCGGAACTAATCCTGCTCTGTCCGTCTTGCCATGAGAAAAATGTTGTAGAGCATTTGCACCCAATCCGCTGGAAAGATGGCAGCAATGACTACGATCAGCCACGGCTCCTTTCGGATCTGCGAAATGACGTGCTTCTTGTTGGCAGGGTCTACTTATGCAGAAATAAGCATCAAATCCTCAGTCACGATCAAGGTGTTTTATCTCAAGTGGAAGCTGATTTTCAAGCACCGTTTATTTTATTTCATAAGAGTGGAGTCACGCGAGAGTTGTGTAGATTTTTTATCTCACATATAAACGCTGGAATGACCATCGCAGATGTCCAAGTCCTATGGCAGCAAAGTCTTTTTGACGAATATGGTCTAAGGAAGATGTGTTTCCTTAACGAAAAGACTGAGAGCTCAGAAAGTTTTCCGAAGTTTTTAGCCAAAGGTAACAAGGTTGGCGAGAAAGTTGCTTTGGCTTGTTACCTACATGAGTATTTTGAAAAGGAACAACTCTACCATGGGAGAATGTGTCAAATGACTGCTTATTCATTAAGTGCCGACCACACATTTAAAGTGTCCTCTAATATAGGCTTTTGGTGTGAAGGGAAGTGGATTAAGTTGTATGATAGTTTATTCATAGTCATGAATGAGATCGGAGTTGTATTATCATGGAAACTCTGCAAGGGGACCGCTTTCCATAAGGTTGAAGATCTTTTGATTAATTTAAAGGACAGGCTTAACTCTCAGGGTTGTATTATTCGTCATTTCTATGTTGATAACTGCTGTCAGTGGAGGCAAAAACTTAACTATGTATTCAATGGTGTATCTATAAAGCTGGACCCTTTTCATGCCATTCAGAGAGTGACATCAAAAATACCAAAAAAGGGAGGAGATGGCCCACTGCGAAGACTGCGTGCACGAATTGTGCATGATTTTAAATTGATTTTGAGGGATCCAACAGATATTGGCTTTAAAAGAACCAAGCCAACTCCTTCTGAGGATGTTATTGAAAAAAACATCCAAAACTTCCTTAAAAAGTGGAAAGATGTAAGACATGATGACACACAGCTTATTCCACCTGCTGCAATTAATGAAATAGATAATTTACTAGTCCATGTCCGGAAAGGTTGCTTGTCTGACATTGAACCGTCTGGAGGTACGAGTCGAAATGAAGGGATTCATAGAATCTTAAATAAAACCTTAAAGAAGTCACGGCTCGGTATTCAGTTTGCTTTGGCACTCCTTGGCATCTTCTTCTACGTGTGGAATGAAAAGCGAATACGTTCAGTTGAAGACCAGAAAAAGATAAGAGTAACACCACCAATCGAATCTTATTTTGACCATCTGGAAAGCAGTAAAGAGGTAACCAATGATTATTGTAATTTCCAAGCTATTCCTGGCTCGTTAAATGGTGATGAAAGTGGAGACACTAGTAGCAATATTGAACAAGCAGACAACGAGGTGTCAATCTTGGATAAATTGAACGATTTCTTGGATGCAACATGTGATAATTCAATTATGTCATCAGATGAAGATGAACCTAGTGATGCAGATTGTGTTTCAACTCAGTCACACCAGCCTACTTTGAGTGAGAAACAGCGAGACTCAGTTATTAACTCGTCCAAATGTATGGCAAATCTTTGTCAGCATATCAAGTCGCTTGGTCAGTGTACAAAACTAAATCCAAATTTTATGTTCTTCACAAAAAGTAGCCTGACCCTCTTCCACTCTGGCTTAGTAAGCAGTAAAGAATCTTCTACCCTCGATAATGTTTTATCAAACCACAATATGGTCCGTGTCAGTGTTCCACCAAATGGAAACTGTTTCTTCATGTCTGTTGCACATTCAATTATGAACAGAATTATTCCAAATGTGTCAGTATCAAGTGTTTTAGCCAGTCATCTTCACTCACTTGGACTAATGACTTGTAATGACCAAAATGAAATGAGTTCCAGGCTACGAGAGCTAACTGTACATGAGTGGATGTCACATCCAGAGGAGTACCAACCATTTATCGGAACCGAACAAACAGTCAATCATGAGGCTCTGTTATTTCTTGCTGATGGACACTTTGCATCTGATCTAGGCAATTCTATGCCTTTTGCCATGGCAAATTTGCTTAAGCTTCCACTTGTTGTGATATCTCAAATGGAAAGTCTACCAGTGATACCAATTACTCCGCGGGAAACTATTTACTGCCTGCCGATTTTCATTGCTTTCGACCATTCAGGTGCAGGTCACTATGATGCTCTTACCCATATCACAAGCAGCCAGTCACCTTCAGACTGTATTAAAAATCAATCATCCTGTGACAACAAAGATACACCCAGCATCGAATGTTGCCGTTGTGGGCAAGGCGCCAGAAAGAAACAGTCCAATATAACCTCCTGTGATAGCTTCAAAAAGAGATGTAAGTGCTTTCAAAGTGTTCGTGGTTGTAGTGAAAGGTGTCAGTGCATAGGATGTGAAAACCCACATGGAAAAAAGGCCAAGAAAGAGGAAAGGAGCTATCCCACCCAGATTGGTTCAAGGAAACGACGATCCCATGAATTAACAACCGAGGGCATGTCTGGAAAACAGTTCTTCCTCAAGCGACCCCACTCCGAGGACAATGTCAGCAAATGGACTTTTCTAGAAGAACTAGTGCTTATCCATGTAATCCAGTTCAACCTAGCTAACGGCGAAAGTGACATTGACATTGGCGCCATTGCATCACATTATTCACAGTTAGTTGATAACAATAGTATTCATCCCAAATGTCAGGAGCAGATAACTAGAAAGGTAATCTCCTTTCTCAATGATAATAAAGTATTTCAGACTTTGTTAAGGGAGCAGGCGAGGCTTAATTGGTTCTAGATTGGCAGAGATCACTTGGTGTCACCTTAAGTGGGTTATAATATTAAATATATTGACAGTTACTTAAGTAAGGTTCAACAGGTGTGGTTTTGTTGTTGTTTATTTACAATGCTACTAGAACAAAAAGTGTGCAAAGAACTGCCAATCAGATAGCCCAAAGCTAGTGGATCTCGTCCTTGCACTAGCCCGACAAACAACACGGAATGATTTTCAGGTTATCTTTTACTGGAAGTTAAATATTTAGACAGTGAAAATGATTTCAGCAAAGGGAAAGCTGCAAAATTGGAATTTCTTTGCACTCTGCTAAAGCTCATTATTAATTTTTTTTTGATATCATACTCAAAATGTGCATTATTGTTACCTTCATGCTATTTCATGTACAATCAATAGTCCTGCTTATTATCAAACTTTGCTTCACAGAGTACAAATAATGCGCAAAACAAGTGCAAATATCACATTACTTCCCAGACCATTTTGGGAAAAGAAAACGTCAGATAACAAATCTGCTATCAGACATTTTAGTTTTGTTACTTCTCTTCACGTTATGCATCAGTACCATGAGTACAGGGGACACTCCATCCTGCTACTTTTTTAGCATAACAAAGAATGACACTTTTATTCAAACCAAATAATTACAATTTGCAATGATAAACACCATTTTACTGTTTCATTTCAGCTGATTTACATTTTATTATAAGAAATATGTTTAAATTATAAATAACAAATATGTCTAAACATTGGTTTTGTTATGGGTTTTCACAGACCCTGAAACAGCAACAGTAACAATAGTCTACTAATTTTGCTATGAAGACTTATACCATGTTCATGTTTTATCTTATTATTAACTATATCATAAAAAAATGTTTGATTATTCATTTTAAATTATTAACTTTGAGAAATTGTGTTTGTGTGAATGTGCAGTTCCAGAAAACATTCATACCTCCCCCACGGAAGAGATTTCTTATAAGAGCCCCCACCCCTCTCAATTTTTTAAGTGTTTTGTTCTTTGAGTACACAACACCCCCCCACCCCCCCCCCCCCCCTCCCAGAAATTTCCAATCCCTTCTGTATGAATATATTTTTTTTGGAACTACACAAGAAAAATTTATAGTCAGTCCCTTTTGGGGTTTTTTAACAGTACCTAGGACACTGCTTCTACAAAGTTATTATTCTACTTGCAGTCATGTCATTTATTTTGTTCCTGTTTCATGTCACTATAAATCAAAACAAATTAATATGTACAAATATGATCAGGTAATGGTAACTATAACAGAATTTCAATTTCATGATTACTTCTTTACTTCTTGGTTCGCTTTAAATAAACTTGAAAAACTTAACAACACATTTTCTCCAGCAGAATAGTAATTTAAAAACGGGTGACAGTAGTACAGTAACTGTTTCTAAAGAGACAATTTTTGACCCGGTTAGAAAGTCTGAGTTATAATCTGTCTGGCAGCAAATAGTCTATAAAAACAATTGGGAATTGCAACTTTTGACTGCAGTAATCTGCTAATGTGTACCAGTACTTCCAAAAATCTACATACCTCAGCTCCCCACACAGAAGGCATTGAAATCTCCTGGGGTGGGCTCTTGGAGAACAGAAATTGACGGGGAGGGTGGTCTTGAAAAAAACCTTCCATATGGGAAAGTATACAATGTATATTTTATGGAATTTAAAAACATGGACAGTCTATAGTTGTACAACTTGTGATGTGAAATATCCTCTCAACTCTTGAAGCTTTGGATGGTTGTCCAGCATTGTTTCTTTCTGGGATGATGTTAGGAGGTCATCAGCCTTGAGAAATGTCTCCTTGTATTGCTCCAAAGACATATTCAGGTTCCCCAGATGGTGTTCTGAATGGATAAGGGTGCTTGGAAGAGTCTTGTAGAAGACTGTTGACTTCCCAAGTTTCTTCACCTGACCAAGAGATGCTGTCTGTAGGTTCCTCATACATTCCTCAGTTTTCTTCGGTGTTGGGCGCGAGCTAGATGAAAAGCTGTTGTACACTCTCTTTGAACGGCAGTAAGGACCAGGCAATGTTATAATTCTCTGCTTTACATCTTCATCTGTTACCGACATCCGTACTGTTGTGCTGCCTTGCTTGACCTGCAAACACTGTAAAAATATAATGATATTTTGAATCAATACCTACCCCTCCCCTAACCTAACATTAACACTTACTTCTTTCTTTGGGCTAAATGTTAGGCTTGGGGAGGGGTCGGTGGGAAGTTTCCCAGAAACGATCATTGATCCAATATTTAATACACATTTCCATGAAAATACATCACAGCACAGATCTGAGGAAATGAATTGTACAGTGTTGGATAGAGATAAATCTAATGCCATCAGTATCGTAGATCTGAAGCTCCTTCACAGGGCGGGAAAAAAATTGCAGCATAAGACTACATTTTTTTTGTGCCAGTTTTTCTCCCACAATGGTGTCTCCCAAACCTTAACCATCAGAAAAATGATAACTGGGATCATTCATTTATGCACTCACTCACTCACTATTTCTTTCTTTCTTTTTTTATTTATTTCTTAAATTTTTCCACTTACAAAACCCTTAATGGGATTTGGGTTACTGGGATTGGGAATCACAGAAACAAACAGAATGAAAAGTGGGAATGGGGCTGGGATTCCGGGTAAAAAGTGGACTGCAAAAATGGTAGAAATAGGATTTGGGCAGAAACTAGGATTTGTAAGGCATCAACCAGCCCCTCAACCCCCCCCCCCCCCACCCCTACACACACTCACACAAACACACACTATGAACTGCAACTTATAAATATGATTCATCATATCCAATTTGGCAAACTTACCGCTTCCGCAACCCCACCGAAGGAAAGAAGTGTATCATGTAACGTGATTGCGTAGCCCATGGTTGTCTCACTTATCACTCTAGGCGTAGGAGCTGTCAGTTGCTGCAGGGCGATGTCCAAACGGTGCCACAAGATATGCATGTTGAGCGCTAACCTGATTGCGTTCTTGTTGGACTTTGCGTTGCATTCAGGACTGAAAATCCCAGCAGCAGATTGCGTGGCTTCTTGGTTTTTCCCCTTGCAGTACTTATAGAATAGCTCTCTTGCTCCAGCACTTAAAGTGTATTCTATAGCTATATCTTGGTGGTGTTTGACGTATATTTGTTCGTACACTGTTCCAAGGCTCTTCACAGCACTTTCCTCCACAAGCTGTGTTGAGAACATTTCTATTTCCTCCATCTCCCTCTGCACGCGTTCTTGGCACAGGACGAGGATCCTGTCGGCTAGGCCGTTTTTACAGGAAACGACCTTGGGCCAGATTTCGGTCAGAAATCGCCGTGGCGTCGTGAAGGTCGACATGCTCATCCTAGCACGTTGTACCCCTACGCGTTTTCCCTTTCCCTTGACAGTGTACCAGTAGTCACCGTCGTACAGTTCCAGATACGCTCCATAGTAAGTGAGGTTTGGGAGACAGACTTGGAAGTACTGATCAATTTCTGCATGAATGAATAGCCTTCGTCGATGCAAAGAAGGGGTACATGTGCTCTGTCGGCCCCTGTCTGAAAGTTAACAAAATGGTTGAACAAGCCATTCGAAGACGTCTCGTCAACCAAAATGCTTCGCTGGACGCGCGGCTCCAAGTGCGAGATGAGCGGGTCTACACAGGCGATGTTACAGGCTGGAGTTTTGCCCGCTCCAGACGGGGCAAGACCAACAAAAAACAAATTGCCATTTTCTTTCCAAGAATTGAAGAGTTTTACGGTGGTGTCCCCTATTAGTGATCCTGTACACGGTAAAATTCCAGTGAGGAGCAAATCACGCGTTGTGCCATGGCTCTTGGCGAAGATATCCAGCCAATCTTGGATATTTCGAGGGGCTATTTCATCCCAGGGAATCTTGATGTCTGCCATTTTTGACTCTAAATCAGCGACGGATTGTATCTCAGCGAAAGAACTCATATTAAATATCAAAACGTTGCAAAAACAAGTGGCAAAAGGACAAGGACTTCGAGCGCGTTCGTGAACAGCTTAAAATCCGCGCGAAAAGGCAACAATAACATTACATAAAAGGAAATAATAAAGTTAATGAGTTAACGAATGGTCTCGTTCCAGGATTGTCGAGGTAAAGTAAAGAGAAATACATTAGTTTTTTTATTTTGTTTTTGGATTTTCTATCACTTAGAATTAAGCAACGATCCACTAATTATGTAAATCTTATTATCCATCGATCCAGCGATCTATTTCCATCAAACACAGGCTTATTTAGTGTAGTCACGCGATCTAGCGATCTATTGATCCATCGATCCAGCGATCTACCGATCTATTGATCCATCGATCCAGCGATCTACTGATCTATCAATAATCTATTGATCTACTGATCTATCGATCTAGCGATCTATCGATCTAGCGATCTACTGATCTATCGATCTATCCATCCAGTGATCTACCGATCTATTGATCCATCGATCCATCGATCCATCGATCCATCGATCCATCGATCTACTGATCTATCGATCTAGCGATCTATCCATCCAGTGATCTACCGATCTATTGATCCATCGATGTACCGATCTATCCATCCAGTGATCTACCGATCTATTGATCCATCGATGTACCGATCTATCCATCCAGTGATCTACCGATCTATTGATCCATCGATCCATCGATCTACCGATCTATCGATCTAGCGATCTATCCATCCAGTGATCTATCGACTTATAGCGGTAGATCTAGCGATCTATCGATGTCGGCCTTAATTTTGGTGACGTCAGTTGTGAGGTTTTTACACCGAGGATGTGCCCAAAAATCCAGGATTTCCGTGAAAATTTTCCAAAAACGCACTGAGGACGTTATTGCAGGGAGCCCTTCAATTGATAAATTCTTTGAGTTCAAACTCGGTATGAAAAATAAAAACCGATCCGAGGACTTCAACTTTGTTTTTGTAGCATTTAGAGGAAAAGGTCGCTCCATCGCCCGCTCACTCGGCTGGAAACCTTTGTATTGCGTCATGTCTCTTTTCACCGACATGTACTTATGTCAGCTAAAATGCGTGATTTACCGCAGTGATGCCGCTTATGTTGCTAAAGTTTCTTCGAATACGTTTAGATTATGGACTTAGAGGAGAAGGTCGCTCGATCGCCCGCTCACTCAGTTGAAAACCTTTGTATTGCACCATGTCTCGTTTCACCGACATGTATTTATGTCAGCTAAAATGTGTTATTTACCGCAGTGACGCCGCTTATGTTGCTAAAGTTTTTTCGAATATGTTTAGAATATGGACTAAAACTGTGGTTTTCAACATCTATGGACAATGTAAAGTGCGACTTGGAGGCTGTGGTGGAATTTAACCCTGAGCCACTTACTTGTAGTTTAACATGCTACATTAGGCATTTTATAGCTATGAAGCGCTCGAGTTTCGTGTTATTCACAAGTGATCTAAATTCATGTCAATATTTAACCCGTGCTTACATGTATGTTAAAATAGGTGTACAGTCGAACCTCTATTCGAAGACGGTTTTCTGTGCGGTTTTAATAATGTAACCTTTTGTACTATAAGCGTCAGAAAATACTAGTCTAATAGTTAATACTCTTGTTAATACTTGGACAAACGCTACAGGACGATAAATGTTTTGGGTGAAAATATGCTCATTTGTAAACTGAATACCCTGTAAACTACAAATGGAAATAAAATGACAAGTGAAGACATTTATCATTTTACCGTGGACTATTGAGACTAATATTCGCTTAAATCTCTCCACACTGCTCGAAAAGGCATGAAGCGCCAAAAGCATGGATTGTCGCCCAATTTCTCCCCCCTCCCCCTCTCTTTGTCTCTCGTCCCACCGCTTATCAAAATTGTTAACTGCGCATTACAAGGGTTTTCGTATGGTTTGTTTTTTTGCTGACTGAAGCAATAGATAAGACAATTTTCCGAAGTTAAGTAAAGGATCAGAGGAGGGATGAATAGTATCCCATACGCCTATTCGGTGCCACGTCACAGCAGGACAACGGAAAATGGCGCGTTTGAGCGAAGAAATACTCCATCTTCTCTTCGGTTAGTTTTTCATTTTTATCGCTGAAAAAGGTGAGTTGTTTGTAATTTTTAATATTTTATCGCTTTCTTTTCAATTTGGTTGCATTTTCTTGTCATGCCTTAACAAGCAAGACGATTATTCCATTGTTGAAAATATCATTCGCATGACAATGCGATCAGTGACACGCAACGAGGTCAAAGAAAATACTTTTTATTCAAATGAGGAGTTCAGTTCTTTCCAAATATGGACTCCAGTCATGCAAATCAAAGGCTAAGTAATGTTTTGACGAAGAAGAACCCAGAAGAACCCACATTTTATTTAGTTTCAAGCGGTCTAAAATTCACTAAAAATCGCTCGTTAGATAAACCTCTCGAGTGACACGTGTTACAAGTGCCTTTCAGATTTCCATTGCAAAGCGTTTTCATAAACGCGGTTTTGTCGTCGATATAAGTTTCTACCTGCGACCTCGAAGGAATGTCCTATTTTATCATGGACCAAATGGGTCAAATACTATTAAGAATGGTTAATTTTGATGTTGTGATTGTTTTTCCTTTCATACCTATTAGTTCCATGGACCCTTCAAATTCGAAAGGAAGCCATGTTTCTACCGGCACAACGCCACATAAACCCGCAGAGAAGAGACCAAGAGAGGGCAACAGAAGAATAAGGAAGCCCTTAAACTTCTCCAGTGAAAATGTGCCAGACGGTACAAATACACTTCAAAGTGTTATGCAGCCCCCTTCTACTACTCCAAGCTGCAGGGTAACTACAATTCTTAAGTTCTGTTTATTTTTTTTGAAAGACATGAGCTTATTTTATAGCCAGACGTTTCTATTTATTAACTTTATGAGTTTGTAAAACGAAATAGGTAACATTTATGTATTGTTTAATTTGCATGACACTTTTCTATTAAAATGCTTAGAAAAAAGCAACAAACATGTATGTGTTTGCTAGGTGAAATGAAATAAAATAAGGTACATGTACATGAATTATTTCATTTGTTCCTTTGGAATTTGTTTATCCTGTATAAACTTATATTGAGCATTCTTTCACTGCAATAAATCAGTGATGCTATGCCTTTTGCCAGGTTGTCAGCTCTCCCATCAGGAAATCACCTCTCCAAACAAAAAATTCGCCTGTGAGATTGCACAAGTGGTCTTTTGAGGAGGAAAAAGCATTGGTGGAGTTTGTGGGATTGGCCAAGATGGATCCCAGATATGGCATCCCCAGTATTACACAATGGCCAGCTTTTCGTGCAAATAATCAGTTCTGGAGAGATACTGCCCTCCACATTCAAACTAGCACTAGGTCAAGTGTGCTTCTTACAAGTGAGTAGCCAATTTGTAATATTAGAAATAACTGTCTTCTGGCAGCATTTGCACAGTCATTTATTGGGTATATTTCTGAAGCGATTTTAGAATACCCAGCCACTTATTGACATATCCCTAAACGTTTGGTGAACGAGGCATATGAAAACAAAAGAAACCATTCATATTCAGTGCCATGCAAACAAGTGGCCATATTTCTTTCCATATACATATAAAGGCCTACATGTAATATGGCAGCAAAGATTTGTTATAAAATATACTTGTAAACAAACAAATTTACAAATTAATCTGTATTCATTTCAAGAGAATATGATTCACTTAATGGTGTTTTCATATTTATTTAATAGGCCATTTCCGAGTTACCTTATGCCTCGTTGTCAAAGAGAGGCTAGGTGCACAACCTTTCATATGAAGATGAGTTTTATTTGCATTTGAATAAAAATCCATTTTCATTTCAAAGGTTTTGCACCTAGCCTCGCTTTGACAACGAGGCGTAACGTAACTCGGGAATGGTCTATTAATATTAATTATTTTTTAGTCATAGTATGTCCTTGTTGTCACATTAAATAATTTTTGTACATAAACAAAACTTTGTTTAGTTTTCACACATATGTGACGTGTTTGATCACCCTAACGGCTTTGACATGTTAAGAGCCAATGTCTGAAATTTTCGAAAATCGGGCGTCACTCACAAAATTTCGGATTTTTTCATATTTTGCCCAAATAATCTCTATAGTGAAGTATTTTCAAAAATAACATTAAAAATTGTAACGGCGTTTTATTTTTTTCGAAAACGGGCAAAGTTTGAAAAACGGCAAATCGGCGGCCTATCAGTTGTGAAACTGGCGAAAAATTACACATTTTCATCTCGCTCGTACAGAAAAACGCGATGCCATACATAAATAAAATGTGGCCACAACATAAACACGCTCTTGTTCTTCACACTACTGTTATTTACTTTGGATTAGCAGTTGAAATAAGAATATTTCGACCGTTAGAAGAAACATGATTTCTTCCATTTTAAAAATTAGCAAATTTGAACCAATTCCAACGCCGTGGAAACCCAATTGGTACGTTGAGTTTGAAAACAAAATTAAGACGGTCTTGAAGCACAACTTCTGTTGTTTACTGTGGTGAAATATTTCTGGCGGCAC
The DNA here is from genome assembly GCA_024195265.1 of Dendrophyllia cribrosa. NCBI lineage: Eukaryota > Metazoa > Cnidaria > Anthozoa > Scleractinia > Dendrophylliidae > Dendrophyllia > Dendrophyllia cribrosa. Next base: position 24,491,337 of record JAJLRJ010000007.1, read on the forward strand.
TTTAAAAGTGCCCCGTCGAGAGACCAAAATGTGAAGGGTAGTTTGACACCAGGAGAACTTGTGACACGAACCTGAGCGCCGCCACTACGCACCAAATGTTTATCGCTAAAAATAGTTCCTTTGAGATAGAGCCTTTTTCAGAATCGTAAAGACTTCAGAAGAACTTTATCTATCCTTTGCTAACTTAAAATGATATCTTTTAAGCAGTTTGTTGGGATACGGAGACACGAACATCGATCATGTTGTGCAAACTTACAAATAACAGCGATCAACACTTACCCGCTTTTTCATCAGAAAATTAAACTGACCCGAACCTTGAATTGCGTTTATAATAAAGACAATCCTGCACTCCGATCCATTATATTGTTGTGTTTGGAATATCTGAGCCTTGTAGATCATATCATAGCGTTATTTACTCCAAATTTGTTAAAACAACAGTCGCTAAATGACAGTTTGGAAGTTTCCCACAATGTGTTGCAAAGAGATTGCGTGACGCGTAGCACACTGGAATTTGCTGCGTGCTTATGGTATCGGTCAAGGAAAGAACATTAATTGCCGTGGAAAAGTCACAGGAGTAACGTCCGTTTTTGGAAATGTATAAATGTATAAAGTCTGTTTCCTTCGTTTTGGTACAATTTTAATTAATGTTCAAATCGTCTTTCAGGTATATTTGGTAGATTAATATACAAGTCATTTATGGGGGGGGGGGGGGGTGTCACCCTCACCCTTTCACTAAGCCCCTTGCCGGCTCTTTTGCGATAACACACCGCCTTTATTCTGCTACGAAGTTATGTTTTCAATACTCTTATAAACTAATTTCGATTTTGAGGTGTCAATTGCAATACTGCATTATATTGACGGCTAGTTGGGAGAAAATGTATTCCGTATTGGGCTGAGTCGCGAAGCGGCGGAGCCCCGGGGACGGAGCCCAGTATGGAATATATTTTCTTTCAACGCCGTCAATATAATGCAGTATTAACGCGCGCCTTAAAATCGAAATTAGTTTTGTCTAGATTTTTGAGACGTCAATACGACTTTATATTGACGTCTCAAAAGCAAGCAAAAGTATCTGAGAATAGTGATACTATTACAGATGTGAGCTACAGCTGGCTGTCAGTTCTGTTTTCGGCTGGTGGGTTTAAAGCTGTTTCTGTGACATCTCCACCGCAAGTTACAGTCTCAACAGCCACGTCCGATGACAAGGAAAACAGTCCTGAACGTCCAACATCCAATGTATTTTCATGCCCACAGAAAGGCTGCATCCCGGGGAGGGAGGGGGGGGGGGGGGGTAATTCCCAAAAATACCTATACGGGTATGTGCCGCCTAACGGGGTCGTAATTTTGGGACTCCTGGTCTAGAACGAACGGGTAACCATTTTAGAGACATTTCCTAGAACGAGGTATAATATTTCGAACGCACGAAAGCTTCATAAGATGGTGAATAAAGAAATTGTAAATCGTGACTTTTATCGCCTTTATCGTCTGTTTGAAATCAAAGCAATTATGTTGCTGATTTGTGTAGAAGCAGAATTGTCGTATTTTGATGTATAAGTCGAACAAACAAAGAAATAACTTTTTTAAAAAATGGGCTATTGAAAGTTACGCAATTTCTACGAAATCTAAATTAATACTGCGCAGGATATTCCAGAAGTGGTGTTAGATAGATAGATAGATAATCTTTATTTAAACACGGTAAAAATTCGTCAGCTAAAAATCATTATAATACTAACACAAAGCAATAAACTAATATTAAAAAATATCTATATATGAAGAATTTAATAAATAATAAAAAGCTGCTTTCCACGAATGCCGTGCCTTATAGTTCCTCTTTGAGAAGTCGTTTAAATTGCCCAAGGGACTCAGCTTTCCTTACATTATGAGAAAGGCTGTTCCAGAGCATGGCGCCACTATAACTGAAACTATTTTTATAATAGTTTGTGCACGGCAATGGAACATTAAGTTTATCCTCAGAGTCCCTTAGGTTGTAACTAATTTCTCGCTTCTCAAATTTAGAACTTAGACCTTGGGATTGTCTAGTTACACGCCCACTTGTACTCCTAACCAGAATCTGACTTTCAACGTTCACAAGGCCGTGGACAATCAGGGATAGGCGGCTGACAACCCAGCGAGCTTCGAGGCTCTGCCATCCGAGAACGCATATCATTTTCCATATCATTTTTCTAGAATCAGAGTGTTAAAAATTGACCTATTTTTAGGATGGGGTAACATTTTGAGTGCAAATTCTTTCTAAAACGGGGTCTAAATTTGGAGACCCGGGCGGCACATACCCAGCCAAGACATATCCGAGTACCCCCCTAGCCTGCGAGCAAGCTCTCGGGGTCGGGACCGGGTTCGCGATTTGGGAGAGGAGGAGGCCCCCCGAACCCCTTCCTCCCAACCTCTAAGAACGAGAGCCTTGTTCACAGGCTAGTACCTCCCGGGGGCTGCATCAAAGTGTTTCAACGGCCGTCCATCTGTCATTAAAAGCCTGCTCCAGGTCACCGGAGAGGCACACCCTAATGAACCTGGCCAAACAACAGTACGCCACCCTCTTCAGCGAAAGCGTTGCACTTCTCCCTTTCTTTGCCACTCTCAAGCTCAGTTAGCAGCTCAAACAAAAGCCAAAGCCTCAAGGCGGGCTGGGCGCTAAAGGAAATGGAACAGCCCTTGCTACCAATTCAATGAAAAGCAGAAAGCCTACCTGGAGGCTAAATTTACTATTGGTCAATCCACAGACAGGAAGGTCGACCCGGATGTACTAGTTACAAAAGAAATGCGTTGTGCCCGTGCCCGGCAGTGAAGAAAAAAGCGCCATCGATGGCCCTCCTTGAAGATTTTGAGGATAGTTGCCCTTGTAAAGCTAGAAAACGAAGGGCCAATGTAATGCAAGATTGCTAACCACTTTTACAGTTTTATTTTCTCTTGTAAGAAGATTGAAGAAGCCTTGTGTGATGCATGATTTGTTTTCCGCCTTGAGGCTGTGCAAGAATTTTTTTTTCGAGATTATTCCATACTTTTCTTTCGCTCGCTGCGAACGATTTTTTTTTCTCTACTTTTGCTGTGCAGGAATTTATTTACAACAATGGAGTGCATGATTGGCTTTATCATAAACGCAATTCAAGGCTCGGGTTAGTTTAATTTTCTGAACTATTAACGGAAAGCGGGTGCAATAGTGGCTAAAAAGAAAAAAATATCTTTGAATTTCACTTTTGTTTTCGAAAATATCTTGTATTGAATGATGCAAAAAGCACTTTCGAGCCTCCCGACGTCAAAAATCAATATAGAAGGCATGCACTCGGACCCCACTAGAGCCTCAAGTTCTACAACTAAAGGACCGGCCCAGCCCACTTTATAAAGTCCCTTTTACACGAGCAATTTTTCCTTGACAAGTTTTCCTTGACAAGGAAAAATTGCTCGTGTAGATGGAGAATAGTGGACAATTTTTCCTTGTCAAGGAAAAGCTGGCATGCTAGCTTTTCCTTGACAAGGAAACATTGTCAAGTCAGAAATTTGCTCGTGTAGACGGACAACAAGGAAAATGTGGCAAGGATATTATTGATTTAGGCATTGTGGGCACAACCGAAACTTATCAAGGAAAACTTGCTCGTCGTCTACACGAACAAGGAAACCTTGTCAATGGAAAATTGTAAAGGAAAACTTGTTAATCATCTACACGAGCAATAAAAATTGACAAGTAAACTTGTCAAGGAAAAATTGCTCGTGTAAATGGGACTTAAATGACACTGACCTGAAACCTTTTCCACGGCAATGTTCTTTCCGTGACCGATATCATAAGCACGCAACAAATTCCAGCGTGCTACGCGTCACGCAATCTCTTTGCAACACATTGTGGGAAACTTCCGAACTGTCATTTAGCGACTGTTGTTTTAACAAATTTGGAGTAAATAACGCTATGATATGATCTCAGCAATATAATGGATCGGAGTGCAGGATTGTCTTTATTATAAACGCAATTCAAGGTTCGGGTCAGTTTAATTTTCTGATGAAAAAGCAGGTAAGTGTTGATCGCTGTTATTTGTAAGGTCGCACAACATGATCGATGTTCGTGTCTCTACTCCGTATCCCAACAAACTGCTTAAAAGATATCATTTTACGTTAGCAAAGGATATATAAAGTTCTTCTGAAGTCTTACGATTCTGAAAAAGGCTCTTATCTCAAAGGAACTATTTTTAGCGATAAACATTTGGTGCGTAGTGGCGGCGCTCAGGTTCGTGTCACAAGTTCTCCTGGTGTCAAACTACCCTTCACATTTTGGTCTCTCGACGGGGCACTTTTAAAGTGCCGCCAGAAATATTTCACCACAGTAAACAACAGAAGTTGTGCTTCAAGACCATCTTAATTTTGTTTTCAAACTCAACGTACCAATTGGGTTTCCACGGCGTTGAAATTGGTTCAAATTTGCTAATATTTAAAATGGAAGAAATCATGTTTCTTCTAACGGACGAAATATTCTTATTTCAACTGCTAATCCAAAGTAAATGACAGTAGTGTGAAGAACAAGAGCGTGTTTATGTTGTGGCCACATTTTATTTATGTATGGCATCGCGTTTTTCTGTACGAGCGAGATGAAAATGTGTAATTTTTCGCCAGTTTCACAACTAAAAGGCCGCCGATTTGCCGTTTTTCAAACTTTGCCCGTTTTCGAAAAAAATAAAACGCCGTTACAATTTTTAATGTTATTTTTGAAAATACTTCACTATAGAGATTATTTGGGCAAAATATGAAGAAATCCGAAATTTTGTGAGTGACGCCCGATTTTCGAAAATTTCAGACATTGGCTCTTAAGAACATCAAGGTATAGATGAAAAAGTCATCTAAAGGAAATACCATATTGTCAACATTTAGACTAATTTTCAAATACTGTCATTTTCTAGATACCAGAATACGAGCCAGAGTCTTCAATTCTCTGAAGGTCAAATTCCCCAACTTAGAAGATGCAGAGGAGTTTTATCACTTAACACTAAGCAGTTGCCTAGATGAAATAGAACTGACACCAGGGCCTCGAGAGAGATGTTTTGACAATTCACCAGCTAGCTTGGTTGATAAAGTAACACAAACAAGGATCCACCAAGAAAGTCCTGTGAGTACCACAAGAAACATAGGAACCACAACATCCTGTGTAGATTTTAAAGCATTGATTTCTTCTCTGGATGGTGTCCAGCTAAGTGAACTTGCAAACCTGTCTTTCCTGGAACTTGCCTCCAAAAGTGGAATCAACTCCAATCCTGCAAATTTTGCGTCACTCTCTGTAAAGGCAATGAAAAGATTGCAAGAGAGAAAGAAGGGTAACCTCATCTACATGTTTGCTACCTGCATAGGCAAAAATCGTCCGGGATCAGATGAGGCCTTGTTTCCACTGGACCGTATGCCCTTCGGCCTGGTGGAATATCAGATAGAGTTCTTTTCTGCCACCAATATTATGCAGGTTTGATAATTTTCTTTTAAGAATTCTTATTTATAAATACATTGTACATGTAGTAGAAAATGTTTTTAACTTTTCAAGCCCCAATAGTGATCAGTATCACATTTCTCCTTGTAATAGCAATTCTTAGTCAATCAAAGAGGCCATGAGAATTAAGGATACAATCACCCACAATAAATACTCTTGATATTTTAACAATTTCTCCCACTGCTTTTATAAGAAATATATGGGGACAAGAAAGGAGAATTTGTAGCTTGATGTTGGGGATTAAAGGGTTAAACACCTGATCTTGACATCTTTTTTATTAAGTTGGCCAAAGTAGGAAGCTAAATCTCCAGCAAAGTATACAATTACATGGTATATTGGGTAATGTAAAGAATAATACGAAATATACATGTCATGCATGATTCATTTCAGTTATCTGTGCCAGATGATTACCAGACCTGGTATGAGACCATGTGTGCGGAGTTCCCCACAAGATTCAGCAGACTATTCAGGGGACCTATGTGGAGTGGCCTAGCAATAAATCAGCAGAAAGATCCTCTTACGGTGAGTGGTGTTGGATTATTGATAATCTCAAAGATGATATCATCGAGAATATAAATTTTAATGTGTAATAATAATAATAGCCGACACTGCGGTGAATAATTATTGTCATGTATATACCAAACCTGTGTTTCAGGTTGTCTTTTTTAGAAATTTGGTTTAAAAATATAATTATATTGTGGTTTAAACTGCATGCTGGAACAATGAATAGTTAAAAATGCAATTGGCCAGAAAATAATCAAACCAAAAAAAAAACTTTCAACCACAACTTCTATGTTCATTATGCCCCTTTCAAACCAGTCGCACAAATTTATGCTTATGGTATTCCACTAGCTGTTGGCATAACAATAATTATTGATATTAATTAATATTATTGATGTGCGATTGTGTGTTGTTTACACATTCTGTTTATTCATTTCTTGTAACTCTTGAAGGCACGAGTTAACGTTGCTTCACCAAGCCTGAGGACTGTTCAGAAGCAAACAGCTGCTGCACCTTTCACATGTGAACCAAAAGTTCAGGTAGAAAATTTTTAAGTATTATTTAAGTTAAGGGCATATCAAGAAATATGAATAAGGAGAAGTGAGGGAATAATATATAGTGTTGGTAGTCTTCACTGGAATATAATACAGTGAATTTTACTTATATTTTGTAGGTTGCGGCTCTTAAAGAGCTGAAAAAAGCCCACCCCAATGGTCGCTTTTGGCTTAAAAGTAGCATTGCAGGAGTCAGTAAGGGGAAAATGGGATGGTGATAATGATCTTGGTGATGGGAAGTTACAAGAACTTCGTGTTGGCTATGATGCTAGAAGAGCTGAGGCATGCATACCAGAGAATGATGTTGTGAGAGATGCATTGGAACAGAAGATTCTAAAATTAATTGACCGCTTAAAGAGTGACCAAACATTCTTGGCTGAGGGACTGAAGGAAGCAGACGCAACCTTCCAAAAGAAGTTCAACAGCCCCAATGCATCACAAAAGTTGTTGAAGTCATTGTGCTGGGAAAGAGTGGAATATAATACCCTTCTTCAACAAGCTCAAGCTTTCCGTGCTTCAGTTGAAGACCTTCTTCCCTACCTGCAGCCAGAGAATCCTCGTGTTGCTGATGTGGCCCATTGCCTGAGGAATCTCAAACAAGATTACCTGAAGTACCTAAGGAATTTGTTTGTCAAGAAACGACAACCAGCTGCCACTCATATTCTGGCAATTTTGGTGTCCGAAGAACACCGGAACAAGAAACCATATTCCATTCCTGTGCAGTTTGTCCCTTACAGTTCACTGAAGGATCAGTATATCAGGGATCTGACTGCAGGAATAAAGGCAGAGATGATCAAAATGGATTTGAAACCAGTTGGTAGGTATTCAAATTTCTTTTCATTTTTTTAAGTCTTTACCCACAAACATGTAATCATCATAGCCATCAAATTGGATGTAGATCAAAATACAAGAACATTATTTTGAAGTTATCTTCTTGTATCCAAAACAACTTCAACACTGTACTTTCCTGTAAAAAGTTTCACAATATAAAAATGTTACATTTTAATCACAACATCAATATTCAGCAATACTAGTTTTTTTCTATGTGATTTGCAACTTCGTGTGTGTCCTTTATGCCCTTATTCATTAGTCTACCCACAAAAGATCAGTGTTTACTGCAAAATCTCAGTTGTACGCCCCAGCCTTATAAAACTTCATAATTGTTTTGGGCTGGCAAACAAAAAATATTGTGATAAAAAAGCATTGTTTACGTTTATTTGTACAGAGAATTTCCGTTAAGGAACTGTAGCCTGCTTACATGTAGGAGGGGTACATCCAGAATAATGTTTTGTTACCAAGTTGATGGACATATTAACCGGGGGGGGGGGGTTATAAGCAGGAGGGGGGGAGGCTTATAACCAGATTTTATGGTACTTGTATTGTTACCAGGTTTAGTCACCGATGGTGAATTTAGCTCCTTGCGAACACAAGGGGAAACACGGCCACTACACATATGGCAGCTTATACATGATGCCCGCGAGAGTGTAAACCGACTGAGCAGACGCACACTGCTGAAAATGTTGGTTCAAACTGGAGGTAAACATGGATATATTGTAGACAATGTAGCAAATTTCTATCGTATGTAGTAGAACACCACTAAATCAAACTCCCAGGGGAAACAAAAAATTGTTCAAGATAACAGGGTGTTATAGTTAACCAAGTTCAAGTTAGCCGGGTTCTACTGTAGTTGTTATGTTACTTTCACAATCTAAGTGCAATTTATTCATTTAAGGTGGCTTGCAACACGTTAAACCTTTGGCACTCTATTTACAGCTAGCCTGATAAAATTGCTTACAAGAAACATTTTGTGTTTCTCTGTATAGGGTTGCTAAAAAGAACAGAATCAGATGTGAATAACAGTAAAATTAGTTGCCATGGCAAATTTAAGGAAGGTGGAACATACCCTATTTTGGACTGGGTGATAGTTTTTCCTTTACATTTTTTGTCGTCTCCACAAGAAAAACAATAATTTACAAATATTTAAAAAAATTCTGTAAGCAGTGTTCTGAACCCTACCTACATAACTGTTTTAAAAATGAAAGTAATAATATGCCTGTTGGTTGATTGATGGCCATCAACTAGCATTCCTATGATATAATGCCAGAGAGGGTTTGTATGCATATAATTATGCAAACACCACTAATTGGAATGAATGTATTGTTTTCATTAAGTGTTTGGAGTATTTGCAAGTGTTTTTGAGTGGTAGAAAACTCTCAAACTCTTACTCATTCCAACTTCATTCTGTTTCTGATTTAAAACTATTAATAGTTACTCCAGATGGAAAACCTCTGACTGAAACTATGGATGAAGCTATTCCTCCTGCTGTCATCACTCAGTTGCAAAACTTACAGACTGATGATGGATTAACCTTAGAGGATGCAGTAAGCTATATAAGGCAAAGTCTGGTCCCCCAGGGACATCACCCATACCCCTTTAAAGTCGACACTCCAGAAAGTTTCACTGATAAGTTGAAGTCCTTGGTTGCAACGTATCGCTATCGACACCGTGTGGAGGAACTGAAAGAGCAAGGTGTAGACTTCAGCACCTATCTGTACATACCAGAAGTGGATCCAGTAACTGGAGATGTATACCATGAAAGGGAGGATCACTGCCACATTCTCAAGAGAATTTGGAAACACACCAGAGAAGGTACATACATCTTATAATTTTTTTAGGAATTTATTTTCTTGCCTCTAAAGTAGTCTTCTCCCCTTCCCAGTGTTTGTTATTTATAAAGTACTGGTATTGTATATTGGTTTTCATGCTAGATATTGTGATTTCCAGTCAATAAACTACAGTCAATTGAAATCTAGTATTTCAAGCAATTGCCTTCATTGTACCTTTGATGTATATAGTTTATTCTTGGCAGGTGGTAATATACTATTATTGATCAATTAATACTAAATTATAATTACAACTACAATTGTTATGAAAGCATCGCATATCAAAAATGTTATTTCTGTTGGTTTTAAAGGTGGACCAGAAGGGACGAACTTACAAGGATTTGATGATGCGATGATGGATTCCAGCACTGGGCTAACACATGCAGCCCTAACTGGTGAACGTAAACAATCGGTGGGAGATGCAGAACGGATGCTGTCTTTCCTAGTATCAAAGTTCCTACGTGAACATGGATACATTCGTGAAGCCAATTACATTGACATTGTGGCTGGTTGGCATGAAGCGGCTGATGGACGAGGGCTAACTGAATTGAAGCGAAGCAAGCAAAATTATTCAATGCTAAACATGATATTGGATGAGTGGATGCCTTGGCATAGGGAAAATCCAGACCTTTCAACCATTGATGTAAATAGGTAAAAAAGAAAAAAAAATGTATTTTTTATGCTTGAGAACTGAGCATGTGAACTCATTCTAGTGTTCTCTATTGTTCTATGTCATAGACCTCTTTCATAATGACGGTCAATTTATTTATTCTTTTATATGTATGCAAATTAGCCTCACTGACCTCATTTTAGAGTAAAAATTCTTTTGAATTGTGCACACATTAATGAGGCCATTAAGGCTGATTAAACATAAATATAAAAGAATACATGTAAATAAATCGGCTGCCATTATGAAAGAGGTCTATGACTAAATCAGGTACAATGTATCAACTTTATTGCCACAATGTGTTGGTTGTTTAAACCTGTGTTAATTTTATTCTTGATGTGTTTTTTTTTTACAGGCCAGTTAAAGGAATATGTGGGTTTTCACGGGAGACAGTAATAGCAGTTACGACTAACATCGAGAGTGTTGAGTTTCGAAGAAGGCAAACCATATTGATTGGTTATGAGGAGCATCCACGAGCTGGAACAACAGATGATGTGGAAGCATTCTTTGCTCTGTTACATCGTTACCTTGGTTTAATTTTTACTCTGAAAGAATTTAAGGCCCTCTGGAGGAAGTTAGTCAGGTATGTACAAGAAACAAATTATGACATTTTAAGTATTCTTAGGCAAGGACTATTAACATAGAAAACCACAGTTAATGTTAAATAAACAAAACTTGATGAAATATTATGAAATTTGTATTCTCCAGGTGACAAAAGTTCCCCCCCCCCCCCCCAAAAAAAAAAACTATCGAAAGTCAAAGAAACAGGAGGAAAATGCCATGTACAGTGTATCTAGTATTGGTCTGTTAGGCAACATGACCTAACACGTTTTTGTTTTGTTTTTTCTTTTTTACAGGGAGTTTACTAAGAGAATTGGGGGTAGTGACCACTTTTACTACTGGACAACAAATGAGAGATATCGGGAATGGGAAGATGAGTTGCCATCTTTCAATGAAGCTCCTGAGGTACCTGATGATGTTGACCCAACTGAACATCCACTGAGGCTCCACCGTCTGACCTTAAACAGACGTGAAGATTCTTCAATATTTACTGCTGGCCGCAGTTTCCTTCCCGCCAGAAACCAGACCACCATTCGTCAAAGGCTTCACAGACCAGAAGGGCAGCTGCCTCCTAATATGTAAATGTTAAACTTTGCATAGTCTAATTCAGACTGCAAATTAACTTTAGATGTAAAATGACAGCATTTCTCCCATCATAACCACTGATGAGGTGCAAATTGTACCATGATCACAGTATAAAGCATTGTTTTGGCAGCATCACTTTAATGGCAGAACAAAATTTCTGATTTACAGTTGTTTGAATTAACCCCCCCCCCCCCCCCCCAAATCACCTATATGCCAATTCAAGAGTTGAAACCTCAGTGAAATTGTTTAAAATACTAAAAAAAAAGTTACTGGTGACCTTATTGAGGCCTGTAAATAGATAACCCACCATGAGTATCATTGTATAAGGCAACTTAACTTAATCAGTCTTTCGCGATTGCCTGTCAAAGACTCAATAATTTTTTCAGACAATGTTAGATCTTTTATAAGTAACAACCTGTCATGGATGACCATGTTCAAAAGTACAATGTATTGCAAGTGTTTGTTTGTAGGGTTACCTTGTAATGTATAATTATATATACAGCCATTTCAATTAATGTTGTGGGCAAAAAGCCAAGACCTCAAGGTAGTATGGGATTCTCATGCAATGCGGCTATTTACAACTACCTATACTACCTTGTGGTTTTGGCTTTGAGCTTTCATCCGACAACGGTAATTGAAATAGCTGTATATTGAAATGAGAGATGTGGTTAGCAAGACAATATTTATCATAAAAAAATAAAATGTTATGGGACAGTTGTCATGATCTTGAATCCTCCCTCCCCCACGGGTAATTTTCTGCAGGATTTTCTTGTGCATTATCATGGCTAACTCCACCAAAGGCACATAAAAGAGTATAGGAACATGAATGCTATTTTTCTGCCACTTGACATGGCTTTAATGGAAATACTTGTTCACGTTTCAAGCAATCTAAAAACTCTCTGCTCACCTCAGGAATTTATGTTATGGAGTGTTTTGTAAATTTTTTGGTATGTTTGGGAGGAAATATTTTTTTCCCCAAAGGGTATTTAAAATTAAGAGAAATAAGAAATATTGAATATTTAGTGAAGTTTTAAAAAAATAGAATTTGTAGTTAATAAGTGTTAATAAGTAATAGGTGAGCACCAAATTAGTCCACTAGCAACCTGGGGTGCTCTTGCATGGGTATCAACTGTCTGTTGGTGTTCCAAAAATCATTTTCTTCTACTCCTTATTTAAAACCTCTTCAAATTTCACTCAAATTCATGTTTACTCCCACCATAATCGTAACTAACGCAAGATAGGATTATACAGTCATATAATTTAATATTCACAGATGCCACATACTATGGTCAAATAAATTTTTTACAACAACAGCCTAGCCATATGGTCATTTTTTCCTTATTTTACAGCTTTTTTTAACCTTAAAAACAAAACCAATAGAACCACTAGAATCGATCACATCTGATTCAGGTGCAACACTGGGGAATACTTGCAAAGCAAATTAAGCATTTTCCTTCATGGTCTGCTACCATTTACAAGTACGAAGACAAACGTAATCACAATACACAGTTAACCCTTAAGGCATCAAAGTGCTCCTTGTAGTATGGGTACATTATTGATTAGAGAGATGATAAGAATTAAAATATTGATCAACACAGATAAATTATATAGATCCTTTAAATTCTCTTAATTTGGGTTATAAAAATGTGGGAACCAGTAGGGAACATTTGTGATTTGCTTTTGGGGCCTAAAGGGACACTGTCACAGATTCGCATCCTTCAAATATCTATTTCTGTCCCAATATTTTTTCTGATATTATTTTTAGTCACGTGTTTATTCATTTTGCGCTATGGCTGCTGCCACTAGTTGACACCATTTTAAATGGACACTTCAACTAGAAAAATTTGGGATGCACTTTTCAAGTTTCAATTCGAGAAACTGACACGTGCCCTTGTGACAGTATCCCAACTTTTTTCTTTAGCTGGATAAAATCATGCTTGTCCTGATTACTTGTGCAAAAAATTATCTTAATTGATAAAAATCCCCTTGTTTCTACAGCTGTTTAAAGTTAGGTGCTTCTGCCCCATTACCAAGCATTTTTGGGAGCTGGGTACAAACTTTGCTGTGATGTCATCGAAGGACATAAGAGAAGGCGTTCAATGTAAATGTACTCAAAAGCCAAAAAAGGGATTTTGTACTTCAATGACGTCAAAGCAGAACTCTGACCCATTCTTCACATTGCTTCGTGCTGCCCGAAAGAACCATAAAAAATTTTTTGCACAGGTAATCAGGACAGTTAATAATAGGAGATTTTGTTTGGCGAAAAACATTATTAAGGGTTAGTTGCAATTTAAAGGGTTAAGTTGCTATTATATTTATTGTTGGGGTCATTTCTGTCCCACGTCCTCTCTTTGTTATACTAACTGCTGCATAATGTTGGTATGACCGTATTTTTGGGATCCATTTTCTTCTAACATACTTCAGTTTGAAATTTACGATTTCCACTCTCCTAATGGCCTTAGTCAGCTTCGGAATTTTGTCCACTCCACAGTAGCCTATCACATGCCAGGCAGCATAATATAGAACTTCAAACTTTATGGCATTTCTGTCTCTCAAATTGTCAGTTTCAAAACACGCTCTCACTTCAACATTTTCCTCCTCGGCTTTAAGTTCCATACACTTCAGTAACGCTTCCTGATATCTGCCCTCCCAGTACGAACCTTTGACTGCAAAAATCTGTGTGAAATATTCGGTGTCATCATCACAGGAAGCTTCTGCTTCTTCGCTGGCTGCAGGACTATCGTCTTCGCTGGCTGCAGATTCTATTTTCTCGGGAGCGTTTTCAATTAGCGACACCAAACAAGACTGTGAGGGGCTCGCGCAATTACAAGACTTTTCTGCATCGATGTTAACAGGCGGAAAATATTCGTCGAGCGGAGATTCCTTCGCAACCCTGGGTCTCACAACCTGTGCCGCTGGAGCAGGTATTATTTCGAAAGACCACATCAATGTCGACTTCAGTCCATCATCTTCAAGATTGTTTGGGTCAATGAACTGTAAAAAAAAATTACGAAAACCCTACTATTATCTTGCTGATCAAGTATAAAAGCAGTTCGTTCTCAGACAAACAAAAGGAATTCCAACAAAAGAAGAAAACACGTGGAACCGAAGCGATTTGTCAGTGAAAGCTCTTTCGTACTACGATCGTATATGTACTTCAAAACATGATATATTTTTTTCTCATCTAAGACACTTACCATTATATCACAGGAAGAACTGATTCGAACTAACAGAGGAGTGCTCTGGCCTTCAAACAACGCATCCACGGGTTGATCTTCAACTTGTTCGGGGACGAGACATCGTTGTCGTTCGCTCATGTTTTCGATGTAACTCACATGAGCTTCTCTACATATTAGCGAAACACAGCTAAACCCTTTCAACGTAACACTGAACTTTTCTTTCGATACACAGTGAATGTATATTAACTCTGCTTTCTTGAAAGCCGAAGCCATGACACCGCGAGCTGTTTGGAAGCACGACATGGCGGTCTCAAATGTTTTCCGTTCTCAGGCTGAATGATACTGATGACGTCACGATTCACAGTGATAATATAAGATGAAACAGAATGCATTATGGGATACTATTCGGACTTCCTCTGGTAAAGGATTATCTTATCAATACCTTGAAACTTAATTACAAAACATTAAGAACAACCAAAATAAACCTAACATTGTTTCGTATTCATGAGATGGATTTTAGATCCCTTTGATTAAAAGTGCATTACTGCTGTAGTTGTGGGGACCATAATTTCTAGTAGTTTACACTATACTGTACCTTATTACAATGTAAACTTGTTTTTGCTGGGTGATATTGTTCTGCGTGGTCCACCACTCTTAGTGGTGAATAGCTGAGAGAAGTTGTTATTAATACAGTAAGTAGTTCAGTGCATTTATAATTGTCAAACTGGCTCAAATAATTACCCGAAAAGTAGATTTCTGCCATAATTTTTATATTTCTCTTGTCCGAATCATCATTATATTGTAAATTTATATTTCTTAATTATTACATTGTATCAATTTTAGTGTAGGTAGTATATTAGCATAGAAGAGCCTATTTTTTGTGGAATGCTAATAAACCATTATTATTATTATTATGATTAATTATTATTATTATTATTATTATTATTATTATTACAAGTAAAACCGGGAAATAATATATTACAGACAGTGAGTATAATTGATTTAATATATTCTGGGAAACGAGTAAATTCTCTCGTGCTTGGTAAAATCGGTCTCAGTATTTTTGATTTATAATGGACTTGATCTAGGTCAGGTCCCACTTTTGACAAAAATAGTCTTCAACTACAGGTATGCTAATTACTCGCGCAGCAGGAAGTTAAGGTATCAGACGAAGTAGAAAAATTCATAACTCAATCAAAATTTTCTAGAAAACAATTCAATTACTAAGCCTTTTAACTACTAAGAAAGATGGAACTTTAATATGTAAAATATTCAATTTATTCAAATAAGGAATAAAGTACTAGTTTTGGCTGCGCGCGCCCAAGATTTGCAGCTTATTCGCCGAGTTCCCGAAGACAAATTTTTTAGTTTTGAGGTTATTTATTTATTTAAAATCATCTCGCAAAATAGAAAAATAATGTTAATTGATCCAAATAAATGATATATTTGTTTATGAGGTACAATTATGGTTGTCTTTCACTGAAAAAAATTGGGAAATCGGTGAAAGTCCAAAATTTGTTTTATCTGTTCTTACGCTGACACTCACTGCCTCTTAAAACGCTTGAACGAGGTATCAAAAATCAATGAAGAAAGAGATATTAATCTACATGTAAGTGGAAGGAGAATTCAGCCATCAAATAAAAGGCCAGGCACTAAGTTTATTAAAATAGGTACTTTATGGTGGGTGTAAATAACATGTGGTGTGGCATCCCCATTCACTCAAAATTGACAGAGTTATTTGGCATTGAAAATTTTCTGGTGCAAAGGATTTTGGGAAGGTTTTTATTATAATTATAATATATTATTTTAATTAATGTAGATGCATTATCAGTTTTGATGGAGAAGTGCACAAGTGCAGGCAATTGATGTAAATTTTTTTAAACCAAAGTACATGTAGAAATGCTTACATGTGTTTTCACTTAGCTTTATTGAAAGTCTGGCTGAAGTTGCCCCAGGTCAGTCTCACCTCCTCTAAATTTTGTTTTAACTGTTTTCAGCTCAGTTTTCCCAGAGATAAATTTGAATATGGCAGGAAGAAGCAGGCGATGGCAACAGGTGAGTAGTATAATTTCTTTATAAGCTGTGCGGCATGAAATTATGCAGGATTTAATTTTGCGAATTTTGTGGGTTTTCCAATGATCCACAAAAATAAGATCCCACAAAAATTAACTCCAGCAAAGAGAACATCCTCAAAAATTTACATTGTTTGATTAGATAAATGAATTTTAAATGGTACTATTAATTATAGTATTTTATACATGTATGTTTTGCCCAGCCAAGATGGCATACAAAATCACAGCTTATGGTAGCTGTTGGATTGTAATGGTAGTCTCATGACACAAGTATTAAACACAGCATTATATTTCCCTGCTTTTGTATAGACTGGTCTGCTTGAAGTACTGCAAGCGCAAAACCAAGATCCATCCAAGAAAATTTGTTCCTAGTGGTAAAGTCTAAAATGGTATTTCAAGAAAATTTGTTCTAGTGAGATGCAACAAATCTGCAATCAGCAAAATTAAACATTTGGGAAAATTTCATGCCACACAATAGGTATTGCATCAATTGATATACACACAATGTAAGTAGCGTCATTCATTTACTAGGAGGAAAGCCAGGGCTGAAAATAGTGGCCGCATGGTTGCCGGTATGACCGGCGAAATATATTTTAGCTCGGACATACCTTATTTCTGGCCGGTCAAATATAAAATGTACATTGTAGTGTAATAAAGTATTATTTTCCCCTAGTACACAATATTAACCCTCCCCCCCTTTCTAAAGCAATTATAGCTAATTCTTCAATACAACACTTTTGTCAAACTGCAACTCAGAATTCATGATTTTACCGATTGAATGAACCGATTGTCACATTAATTACTCGTACAATCTTACTTGCCTGTCAACATCAGTTCAGGCAGTGATTACATTTGTACGGTCCACGCTCTTAATTTCAATAATAAGCAGATGCATTGCACTGCATCGCATACCTGTAGTGCTGCTCAGTTGTACATTTATTGATATTGTGTCTGGAGAAAGTCCATTTTTTATATGCACGGGCGGCGGAAACATTATTACAAAACATCAACAATTATAATTAACTGCACAATATTGGTATTCACAAGATGGCTCTCAGAGTCCTTTGACTCGACCCAATATCACCGCAAAATTTTTTTTTTTCACATTTGCATGGTCGCCATTAAATTTGCATGTTCATAAAGTTCCAGAAGTTATCCAATGAAAGTAGTCTTCATTACTTAAGTTGTCTGGACAGTCATACCAAAATTACATGTAATTGCGTTCGACGAAGGAGAACGCTTTCATAAACCAGACGAAATCGAGATTTTTGGATTGGGTACACACGAATTAAGCTGCCCCGCAGAATCTTTTGTTTTTTTCAGGGGCAAGTGACGTCATCTATGTCGACCATGTGCTTGCAATCGAACGCACTTCATAATCTCTGATTACTACTAGTAATAATTAATTGTTTACACTGTCTATTGATTGCACTTTTTTTTCGAGAAGCCTTCCCTGCAGTTGTTTTAAGAGAGGTAAAAGGAAAAAGAAAACAAACTAACTAAAGGAACTTGTTACCTTTTTTTCATTGAATTATTAAATTTATAATCAAAACCAGTTTATACTAATTGTTACCTATAATTATTTAATGGTTATTCAAAAAGAAATTGTGCCAGAATGTTTAAAAAATGGCATTGACCAGGATGGCCTGGAAGAAAGGTTCATCAATGATTTCATAGGTAAGGGGACTATTTAATTATTAATAATCTGCTGTGCCATTTGCAGTATTATTAGCTACAGTATAGCTTACACATGTATATCAACATGAGACATTGTTTCTTAATGTGCAAGATGCAATTAATTACATGTAGTTATTGTTTTGGTTCATGTCTGTCAAAGCTACAGTATCAGTTCTGAAGCAAAAAATGTTAGTAAAATAGTCTGACCAAACACAGAGGTTAAAATTTCTGTGCTATAAGTGTAGTAACAACCATTATAACATGTAAATTTATTAAAAATAATTATTGTCAGAGTGTGGTAAGTTTGTTTCTTACAAACTTGATCACATTGTTTTACATGTGATGAAAAGAAATAGTCCATTTCCGAGTTGCTTTTTGGCTCGATATCAAAGCGAGGCTTGGTGCACAGCCTTTGATATGAAAATAGGTTTCAATTCAAATGCTAATAAAACTCATTTTCATATGAAAGGTTGTGCACCAAGCCTCGCTTTAAAAACGAGGCAAAAACCAACTCATAAATGGCCTATTGCATTGCTCAAAGAATCTCAAGGTGTCAAACAAAGACCAGGAAGACCTACTAGTTGATTAGCAAATTGAAGTTGATAAAGATAAATTAACCTAAATTAATGCATCCTCTCTCCAGTCTTTTCTCGGTTTCGGCATTGCCATTGCTGATCCAGTTCCCAGTGCTTACGAAAGTCCCTAGTAGTAACACTTAAAATAGTTTTTTGAAGCTGAATTTGTATTAAACAAAAGTTTGCACTATTGAAAGGTCAATGCTTGCAACATTATGTAGCTCTCTTAAATGTACAACAGAGTCTGTTGTACATTAAGCTTTTAATAAGCTTTTCACTTGGCTGTTTCCCACTTTCAGATAATTTAGACAACAATAATAAATTATATTAAAAAGGGATTGAGATAGAAAAGGAAAATGATATGCATGTATTTTTAAAAACTTGATACAAACTTGTGTGACTTAGCTTGTGACTCGAACTTGACTATAACAGTAATATTTAATAATATTCATGTTATTTCTTATAAATCCAAAAGATTGACTAAGCCAATATTTTGTTGCCTCCACGGTATTTTAAGTTTCACAATTAAGGTCTCAGTAAAGGAAAACGAGGTGCCCACAGAAAAAAATTCTAGTCACGCGAGTATTTTCGCTTAAAGGCAAGTTATATATCAAATTAAAGCTAAAAGACTAAATTACCTTAGATTTTATTTCATTGAAATTCAAAAGGCGCTTAAGATTTTTGCTCTCGAACTCAGAGGTATCGAGTTTACTGCTTAAGCTCAAGCCCTTTCGCATTGTTAAATATTCACTTTCTTTTTATTGCATCTGATTGACAGATAAAAAATCTAAAAAAGGGTGTGAGGAAATTTGCATAATGTCTCGTATTAGCAGAATTATTGCATTTCAAACTAAAAAGTAGAATCTCGAGCGTGATTTACGGAAAGAAACTGACATAAAATGAGTTACAAGGGGAAATCCGAAATTCCTCACACCCTTTTTGAGTCTATATCATTATCCATCATATCTGAAAGTTTCAAAGCGATAGCTTAAAACCTGTCCTGACTGGAGGTCGGAGAATTTTGATTTTTGCTTCTAAAATAGAGTGAGAGAAAGTCAGCTTTAAAGATTTAGTGCGATTGGGATATCACTGTTAGTATTGTTGTTTTTTCAATTATAACAATCATGGATCCTTAAATTTGACTTGCTTGCGATAATGTAGCTGTAGATGTTACCTCCTTTTGTTTTTAATGTTCTATTTTTTGTTAGGGAGAGGTGTGTTTACCACAAAATTGTTTTCGAAAGGAGAGTTTCTCCTCGAATACAAAGGAGAACTCGTAGGTGAGGATGAAGGATGCTTGAGAGAGGAGTCTTATGACCCAGATTTGGGAAGTTTTCTCTTCTTTTTTAAAGATGGCTCGAAGTGTTTGTGGTAAGCCACTTTAAACTATAATTATATTGAATCCAAAGCAATGCAGTGCTTTATTTGTAATTGTAAAATTTATGCTACACATGTATTTAGTGTACATTATTTTTCTCGCAAAGGGGGGTTGCTGCTTTATACCTGTGAAAATTAAGGTTCTGTTAATTTTTTCAGATCAATATTTGCACAAACAGATTTATTTATTACTGTAAGTCAAATTTACACTTATCTAAGAATACTGCATGAAACTAAAAATTAGAAATACATAATGCTAGATGTGGTCAAGATGTTCTTCTCAAACAAGCCATTTTTTATTGTCTGTTGAAAAGTGCTTTTAAATAATACAGTAGAAGGGCTCAGGGCAAGAACAGTCTAGTGGCTTTTTGCAAAAATTTCACTGAAAACTTGCTTTTTTGGCCTCAAAAGGGACTTGCTTACCAAAATTAGCACAGGATCATGTAAATATGGCTGAAAGGATTTCCAAATAGGTCAATAAGTCTACTTGTAATTTGAAAGAGAATAGAATTTTACCTTCAGTGAAGAGATGTGAATTTCCCCCCCCCCCCCCCCCCCCCATTTTGGTTGGGATCTTTTGTAAGCACTTTTAGAATAATAAGTCATGAAATGGACAAAATAATTGTGCTTTTTAAGGCCTATAACTGTTATAGGCCTTAAAAAGCACAATTATTTTGTCCATTTCATGACTAACATGCAATTTTAGTCCGGAAGATAGGCGACAAAAAATAGTGGAATTGTTCAAATTAGTGATACAAGTATGAAATTTTCAGAATAAATACCTTTTACCATATATATTTATATAACATTAAGATCCCATCTGGATCCTAATCTTAAGCATATATTTTAAGACGCTTTTAACTGGCGGTCAGCGGTTTGGTACAGCAGTCTCAAAGCTTTCCGTATTTATGCATTAAACTTAACGGAATTATGCCCAAAATGCCCTAGTATCATTGTAATAGTCATATTTTGTTTATTTAAACTTTTTGTACCTTCTCTCGTCCAGTTAATATGCTTTATTTTAAAAAAATCTGACTAAAAGGCCAGGTTGCTGTGGTGTGAGCAAGGAACGCCTGACTGATTTTGTCATGTACAAACAGGTTGCTCTAAGTTGGAAAAAGTTTTACAAAAATGGATCGTACGCGGACTAGTATGAACTGGGATTTGTGTGCTTTATGCCAAGCAGACAATATAGATGAAAAGCTTGTTTGTCCAGTTAATAATAAACGAAAAGATCACGGATCGGGTTACAAAAGTTTAGCTGATAATTTGCCGAAATTCGCGGAGGTTGGCCGATTACCAATTCAAGTGCCATTGTCGAGTCTTGACGAAGGAAGAGGGGTCGAAGAAACACTGAAAACTCAACAAGCGTCCTGGCACAAATCGTGTTTTAACAAATGCAGCAGTGCAAAGCTGTGCAGAGCTCAGAAGAGAAAGAATGCGGAGATCAGTGGCGACTCTGACGAGGAGAGTTCTACACAGCCGGCGAGCCCAGTCAAAACTAGACGTGCTTCCCTGGGAACAGCAGCGAGACCATTGATAAGGGATGACACGAATCGATGCTTCTTTTGCGAAAAACAGGTAGTGTAATAAGAATAACAACTTTGAGTCTACTGTAGGTGACACACAACAGTAAACCAGTGGCCTAATTGTAATATGTCTGAAATGTTCATTGTGGTGTGGCTAATCAGAGAAACCATTCTGAAACCACAGAAACATTTACCAGATAAGATGTATTATTTACCCCAACAAGTGAATGAATTGTATCTGCTTGACTATTCCTAAAAACTCTCAACTAAAAAATGCTAGCTGTTCTTTTGCACGCCATCAGTCAGAAATATAATTCTAAAAATAATTTTCAAGAATAGCGAAAATTTTATTGAGTTGTGATTCAGTAAACATTGAACTATTCCTTTTTTATGTCACATTGTAATCAGTTTTGTTTGATGTTGAATAAAGATGTTTGTTGAAAAAAAATTTAATAATTGAATGTATTTCAGATGTTAACGGTTTTAGTAGGGGTTTGTCTGTAAACAAATGTAAGCTGAGACAAATGTACAGAAAAATAAACTCATTAAATAAAAACATTCAACTTTTCTTATGAATAGACTGTAAAATCGATAGAAAAATTGTAGCTAAAATCGCAAAAAGAAGCAAGAAAAATTGAAGGGAAGATTCACAATTTTGATGTTTTAAAAATTTTATGTTTTAACAGGTAAGAATCTTCGTAGAGCAGCAACACTTGCTATTGATAGCAATGTAAGAGCAGCAGCTGCAAAACTTCAAGATCATAAACTGTTATCAAAGTTGGCAGCAGGTGATATGCATGCCCTTGATGCATACTACCACGCATCATGCCTCACAGCTCTTTACAATCGAGCCAGGAATATAAGAACCTCACAAGAGGAAGAAGTAACTGACACTTCTCAAGTTTCTTTGGAGGCTATTGCTTTAGCGGAACTTGTCATGTATATTGAGGAGGCTCCAAGACCAATAGTTTTCCAGTTATCAGATTTGGCCAAAATTTACTCGTCTTCACTTGAGCAGCTTGGAGCACTTGTTCCTAGCCGAGTAAACAGCACAAGGCTGAAGGATCGCCTGCTGGCACAAATACCAGAACTTCGCGCGTATACTGAAGGAAAAGAAGTAAAGCTTGTTTTTTCTAGTGACGTTGGGGCAGCTCTGCAGTTTGCCCAAACTCATGACTATGATACTGAAGCCATGCATCTTGCCAAAGCTGCGATACTTGTCAGGAAAGAGCTATTAGCTAAGAAGCAATGTTTTAATGGTACATTTGATACCGACGGTCAGCACTCTGCAGTACCTGACTTACTCCTAGCACTTGTGAACATGATATTAGAGGGACCGAATGCCAAGAACAAAAACGAGCAAGATACAACAGGCATGAAGGCAAGTGAGATGATTTCCCAGCTGTTGATTTTTAATGCTGTGAAACGCCAGAGAGACCCGCAATCTGATGCCACAGCAACTAGACACGACCCGAATAGAGAGCCTCCATTACCGGTCTATCTGGGACTACTAGTCCACGCTGAAACCAGGAAGAAAAGGTTGGTAGATAAGCTCTACAGATTAGGACTATCGATTTCATACGACCGAGTGATGCAGATTTCAGCAGATCTTGGAAACAGCGTATGCGCCCAGTTTGAAGAGGAGGGGGTAGTGTGTCCCTCAAAGTTAAAAAAATCACTATTTACTACGGGTAGTGTGGACAACATAGACCACAACCCGAGCTCGCGTACAGCTAAGGACTCATTTCATGGAACAGCAATTTCCCTCACAGAGCACCCAACAACAGACTTTGCTGGTATTGACAGAAATCGAGTTCTAATCAATTCTGACCTACCAAAAAGGAAAACTGTGTCCAATCTACCAGACAGCTACAGTGGTATTCAGCCTTATACAGAACAAGAATCGAAGAAAGATTATTTTGTTCCAAGAGGGTGTAACGCTAACAAACCGCAGTCAGATTTGGTAACTGATAATATGAAATGTGAGTACCAATGGCTAAATAAGGTTGAGGAACTACTAGAGAAGGAAAAGCTGGAGGAGAGAGAATATCTGTCGTGGTCCGCCCACTTTGCCTCCTTGCAAACAAGAGCTCTCCCACCTAATGCTATAACGTCGCTGTTACCTCTCTTCGAAGAAAATGCACACAGCAAAGCAATGATCCAACATGCCATGAAATTAGTAAAGGACGCGACTGCATACATCAATCCTGGACAGACACCCGTAATTGGAATGGACCAGCCCCTTTACGCCCTTGCTAAACAGATCCAGTGGGAGAGAGCAGATACGTATGGGGAGAGTAGCTATGTTGTGATGATGGGGGGACTGCACATTGAGATGGCCTCACTGAAGATGGTCGGGCATTGGTTAAAAAGTAGCGGATGGGATAGTGCATTAGTCCAAGCCGACATCACAACCAGTGGAAGGGCAGATGCTATACTGAAGGCGTCACACATCACAAGGTCTCGCTATGCACATCAAGTTAGTGCATGCGCGTTGCATATTTTACAGCAAAGAGCTTACAAGGCTAGTATCGTTGACAATAGTGAACCTGACGATTTTACTACTTGGGTACAGAAGCAGTGTGAAGCACATCCGCAGTTTCTCTTCTGGTCAACTGCGCTTGAGTTGGAACTTTTGGTTCTAGAATTTGTCAGGTCTACTAGGGAAGGTAACTTTCCTCTCTATATTCAGATTGTTGGCAAGCTAGTCCCTTGGATGTTTGCTTTAGATTTAGTTAACTATTCAAGATGGCTTTCCATCCACATCAGAGACCTGGTCAACCTAAAGGAGAGGCATCCATCAGTATACGCCGAGTTTGAACAGGGGAGGTTCGTTGTACAGAAATCCCAGCATCTATTCTCGAAGATTTCTATGGACCAAAACCATGAACAAGAAAATGAGATGATCAAAGGGGACGGAGGGGCAGTAGGGCTAACGGAAAGTCCCGCAGCACTTCGACGCTGGATGGTAGCAGGACCCGAAATAGCAAGAGGAGTGAAGGAATTTGAGAGTACATATGACGTACGGAAGCCTCATGACACCCGTCACCACGAACAAATCCCATCTGTTCAGAAAGCTTTCGCTAAAGACGTCAAAAGCCTGACCGGTGTAATTCAGGAAATGGGGAATCCATTTTGTGAAGAGAGTACCAATCTTCTTGTATTGGACACCAAGGAAATAATGCCAAAATGTGTTGTGGAAGCTGTTTCATCAGCCAAAGGAAAAGGACAATCAGAGTATGACAAATATGTAGAGGAGCGACTTAATAAGCGGTCCAAAGCCATCACAGACACTATCAAACAATGCAACCTACCTTTGTTTGGCACGTCTGAGAAAACGCAATCAAAAAAGACAAGTAATCAAGTTGCCTATCTCAAGAGCGACTGCAGACTCTTTTCCAGACTGTATATCGCTTGTCAAGCAAGAGAGGGAAATCTTGAAGAGTTCTTTAAGCATGAAAACAGTTCAAGTCCACCTGCACTTTCTTGTAATGGCAAGATGTGTACAGGCCAGAAATCGGAACTTATCACATGCGTTGAAGTCGAAACAATTTTGGAGCGTCCTTCAGTCGATGCGATTGTTATAGATGCCGCAGCTGTCGTTAATATGCTTCCACCTGGTAAGTGCAAGACCTTTAAGGAGTATGCAGAATCTGTCTTTCTCCCGCACATCGTCAACCATCAGACACAGAATGTAAAGAGAATCGATTTGGTGTGGGATCGCTACCTGGAGAACAGCTTAAAGCAAGGTACTCGCGAAGCCAGAGGCTCTGGATCTCGTAGACGTGTCTGCGACAATGCGGCGATTCCATTAAATTGGAAGTCATTTTTGAGGCTGGATGACAACAAGACGGAGCTATTCCAGTACCTCGCAGTGAACGTCGCATCTATCAGTTTACCAGATGTTGAAGTAATCAGCACAACTGGCGTGGACGTCATCAGCTCCACCACAATAGACAAGGAGGGTCTGGCACCGTGCAACCACGAGGAAGCAGATACTCGTATCTTTGTTCATGCAAAGCATGCCTCAGTTAGTGGTATGAAGAAAATCCTCATACGAACTGTTGACACGGACGTGGTAATTTTAGCCATCGCATTTTTACACAAGTTGGAAGTGGAGGAGCTGTGGGTTGCATTTGGTGTTGGCAAGCACTTGCGGTACCTGCCGATCCACAAGATATCTAGTTCACTCACCATACAGCAATGCGAAGGGCTACCGTTCTTTCATGCCATCACTGGATGTGATACGGTATCGTATTTTGCAGGAAGGGGCAAGAAAACCGCATTTCAAGCATGGAAATGTTATCCCGAGGCAACGACAGTCTTTCGTAGTCTATCATCACCACAAACATTAGTCTCCGAGGAGCAATTCAGAGTACTGGAGCGTTTCGTGGTTATAATGTATAGCCGAACGACCCCCCATCAGAATGTCAACATGGCACGGCAAACCATCTTTTCTCAAGGCACCAGAGGCATTGAGAGTATCCCGCCAACCCAAGCGGCCCTTGAACAACATGTCAACAGGGCAGTGTTTCAAGCCGGTCATGTCTGGGGGCGCACACTAGATCTTATCCAAGAGCTTCCAAGTGCAGCAGAGTGGGGATGGTATCTGTCTTCCGATGGATGGACACCGAAATGGACTTCCCTACCTGAGGCATCAAAAGCGTGTAATGAGCTTATCAGATGTGGTTGTAAGCGTGCATGCCGCGGACTGTGCAAATGCACAAAGGCAAACTTGCCCTGCACTGCCCTGTGCACCTGCAACGGCAATTGCTATCAAGAGTGAATAGAACTTTCCAGGTACATTATTCTGTAGGCCAAAAACGTTGGATTACATTGAGATCTTTGTGAGAATATTTTGTAAGAATGTTACCTCCAATAATCCACAGGAAAATTGAGCTCAAATGACTTTTAAGATTATTTTCATTTTTTACGAATTGGGTACCCTGTGGTTTCCAGTACAAAACATATGGGAACTTTTCGTCGACCAATAACTAGCAAACCGATTAGGATCCAAAGTGGATTTTAATCATATATTATTACCTGCCCGAAAAGGATCACGCAGATGAAATTTGGTACTTGTATCACCAATTTGAACAATTTTTCGCTTATCTTCCGGACTATTTTAGAAAAATTTCCCAAAAAGTCACTCAGAACATTCTTGCCCTGTCAGCCCTTCAATTGTCAAGGGATCTGTCTGCAATGCCCTTTGAGAGGAGTTGCCTGTGCCATTTTAAATTTAATTTAAGTTAAGTTTTGTTTTGAGTATATGATGGGTATTTTAAGTTTTGTTCACTGATAGTAGTTAACACTGTTAAGTACAGTAGTTTTTGTTGACTTTTCAGTGTTGATGCCACATTCTCCAGTGGACTTGGAAGACTCGTCAATGATGCTCCACAAAACAAAGCTAATTGCAACTGTTGTATGAGAAAGATAAAAGATGGAAAAAAAATATACCTTGCTCTTTATGCACTACGAGATATCTCAACTAACGAAGAGTTACGCAACGACTATGGTGTAAAAGATCTTCCTTGGCGCAACCAAAGAGGTACATGATTGTATTACAGTGTACTTCCTAATTTGCAGCTGAAATGAAACTGATGCTTACATTGTCCATTTTATTCTCAAGAGGTTGCAATGTAGATTGACCATAACTTCTCCACTACTCATGGCAGATCAAAACCAAACAGACCATTACTGTACATGTACCTTATTAAGTTTAAAGTATCCCACAGATGAAGTTTAAAAAGGGCTACAAACCCATGACTATTAACAATCAAAATTATGGTTTCTAACACTAACAAAAAAATTATTGACATGTGCATTCAGTGACATTTGTATGAATTCTTTCTGTTTCATATACATGAGGGTCCCCAATAGGTTTTTCGGTATCCGGGATTTGGCGTATTTTTAGGCCGGGAATCGGGGATTTGGAGGAAAATTTGAGCGAGATTCGGGATTGTTATAATGAACAGCATGCGAGATTTAGCAATATTACGACCCGGGGGTCGGGAAGTGTCACTTTAATGAACGGAGATGTTCGGGAACTCCGGTGACGAAATTGTCGAAAATGTTGAAAAGATTATCATGCCGGTTTCCAGATGGACGTTGTGATCGCTGAAAAAATTGTAAATGAGAAAGCTATCAGGAAGGCTCCGCGTTTAACAACAATTTTAGTTAGCATTGACGGCGACGTATCGCAGTGAGGCAAAGGATCAAGATTAGCTGATAAAAGCCGTCGGGATTAAGGGAAAATTTGGTCGGGACGGCGGGATTGAAGAGCCCTATTGGGTACCCTCATACATTGTATGTCTATACAAATTATATTATTTGAATGTATACATTAGGTTATAGGACTACACGCTATCCAATTTGGAAATAATTGGATGAAAACAATTCCAGAAACTGCCAAAATACGGCCGAGTCCAATTTGGCAGTCAGAGGAATTTTTTCAGTTCAATTTAATATATCCAAATAGGCCATTTTCCGAGTTGCCTTCTGCCTCTGTTTCAAAACAAGTCTTCGTGCGAAACCATTCTTATGAAAATGAGTTTGATTTGCATGAAAATGAACGTGTAGATGAAACACATTTTCATAACAATGGTTTCCCACGAAGACTCGTGTTCACACTGAGATAATTAAGAGAGAACTTGGAAATGGTCTATTGCCTTGGACAGGCATATGTATGTATAGTCCTGTTACTTGTTAATTATATCATGCCGATCTTCCATTTCATTCATCATAAAGTGTTGTCTGTATGACTATTGTTTTTAAGATATTTGTCCAAACCAGCTTGCACAACTGCTATACTTTTGATTCACATTCCTTTTCACATCAGAATAGAACTTGCACTGGCAGTATTTTGTCCAGTTCATTGAATGGGATGTGTTCTAGGTGCCTTGCTTCTTGCGCTGCCATCTGCCGAGAGTCAAACACTTTGACTTATGTTGATGCACCTTTTTTAGTATTATTGTTGACATCTTATTCTCGCATTTAAGAGTTAAATTTTCTCTGGAAATCCTGACAATAGCTTTGTGTAGTTCCTTATCATTTAAATGATCTAATTTTTGACTGAAATGTTGTCAAACAAAGATCAATCTGGCCCATGCCCACCATTTCAACACAAGGACAAACAAAGCCGGCAGCCGACTGTATATAAGCTACGCACTGATTAGTTAAAATTTCAATTTCTATTGTTTTTGTTGAGTTTTGATTGGCTAAAAGAAACCATTTAATTTCTGAGTAGGAAATAGTTTTGATTTTCTTAAGAAAAGTCCAAAAACTATCCAAATTAGGACAGTTTGAAAAATATGAAAAAATACCATTAATAGGTTCTTTTATTGGGTATAGATAGATGATATTTAATTAATATTACTGATCTTGCTTAGTGCTGTCTTGTCTGTCACTATTTCTCTTCTTTCCTCCAGTTTTTATTATTTATTGTTATTATTAGCTCTACTAAAATCATTAACAATGATTTAGAAATACATAGACAAGTAAAAACAAGCGATATAATATCCCGACGTTTCAGCGACCTCATGACGCCATTATCAAGGGTACAAATGAGAATAAAATTAACAAATGTGAGTTCAAGAGTAATAACTAATTTACATAGCGGAGGTGGCTACACAAATATTTTAGCACGGATAGAATCCGTTTGCACATTCAAACTCGTTGACTTGTCTAGTCAACGAGATGCTTTACATCAAACAATTAACACCGAGTTTGAATGTGCAAACAGATTCTATCCGTGCTAAAATATTTGTGTAGCCACCTCCGTTATGTAAATTAGTTATTACTCTTGAACTCGCATTTGTTAATTTTATTCTCATTTGTACCCTTGATAATGGCGTCATGAGGTCGCTGAAACGTCGGGATATTATATCGCTTGTTTTTACTTGACTAAAATCATTGTTTTAATGACCATGATTCAGGCAATAAAGGCAACATGCAAGTCGAAGATGTCAATATTGATGGCAAAGTGCAACGCAAAATACAAGGACAAGTTGGGGTAGATGGCACAAGCCACGGTAACAGTACTGCTGACTCAGAGGTATTGCAGAGCACCACAAGCCATGGTAACAGTACTGCTGACTCACAGGTATTGCAGAGCACCACAAGCCATGGTAACAGTACTGCTGACTCAGAGGTACTGCTGACTGCTGACTTGCTGCAGAATGGCAAAGGCAGCACAGAGGGGCAGGGCTTGGACATGTGTTTAACTGTCAATGCAAACTTTCCAATTAACTTTACAACAACTCCAGAGATATCTTCCATGAATCAGAATAACTACATTTCTGCAGAGTCCTTACAACGATTTCAGCAATGGAAATCTGGCTTAGACTACATGGAATGCTGGATAAATGATGAGGTGAGTTTCCAAGGCAAGTGGATTAACATGAGCATGTTAATTAAAAATATATGTGTTATATGAATTTTAATCTGGTAAAATTACTGATTAGAAATAATGTGCTATCAAACAACTGTGATGCTGTACTATAAAAATTGTAATGCACATGTACACATTATAGTAGCCTACTGCAGTTATAAGAACAGCATTCCAAGAACATTGATCCATGGATTTATTTTTTCTTTATTTTCCTGAACAATTTGGCAATTAAGATGACAGTAGAATTATGTAGTTCTGAGCTCGAGAAGCAATAATTTTTAATATATTTAGCCTGCTAGTAGTTTTTGTCCCTATTAAGCAGCTACAACTATTAATTTTTGAGAATGTGCCGTTTCAAAGACCTTATAAATTTTTCTTCACATTGTTTTTATTTTTCTTAGTGAATAAATGCATACAACGCCCTTCTTGCAAGGAGGTTTCAAAAGATGGTGAGTTTGATTAATATGTTAAGTAAACTACATTTATCCGCCCCAACAAAAATTAGGGTGTAAAATTAACATAAAGTTTTTTGTTTTATCCTTCAAATTTTAAGGGAAGAGAGATCTACATCTTCAGCTCATATTTTTTACCACAATGGAAGAGGTTTGAAGAAAGGGGACCAGAAAACATTCTTCATTCTCTATGTCAGGTAATTGGTGGTGTGCATTTGGCCAGTCAGTTAAGATTCTTTTTTAAATAGTTAGTTACATGTAGTTACTTTGTTCTTGTGAATACACTGTAATTACTATTAAATTTACATCCATGAGGAAATTGAAAGTAAAAAACTGATTTATGCATGTAATAGCTTGCCCAATTGGCAAGAAGTTTCTCATTTTTCTTAGCATCCTGCTTTTTATTACTAGTTTATTATCAGATTCTATCTAAAAACAACATGTTTAAAAACATGGTTTGTCTGAGAAAATGCAAAGCTCATTTTTGTAGCATATTATTTCTGTCATTTGCAGGTCAATTTGTTAGAGAAGGAGGCTTGGATTATTCCCATTAACCATGGAGCTCATTGGAAAGTGATAGTAAGTTTATTTTTATGACTTTTTCTTAATTTTGGTCATTTATTGTTAAATTTAAAAGTCAATATAC
This sequence comes from Dendrophyllia cribrosa, assembly GCA_024195265.1. NCBI lineage: Eukaryota > Metazoa > Cnidaria > Anthozoa > Scleractinia > Dendrophylliidae > Dendrophyllia > Dendrophyllia cribrosa. The sequence goes on from JAJLRJ010000007.1 coordinate 24,522,234, forward strand.
AGGGTTGTAGCCAGAAAAAAATTATGACTGAGGCAATGTCCATGGTTAAATTCTCTTCCTAGGTATTTAGGGTGTTTATGATGGCTACATTTAAACACAACACTGGGATCACAAAAACAAATGACTGAGGCAAGTGCCTCGGTTTGCCTCATACTGGCTACGGCCCTGATACACCTAATTGCAACAACGTTGTCATAGAAAAAAGGAAAATGAAAAAAGCAAAAAGGAATTAATTAGTTTATTCATCATAACTGACAGCACCTACACAAAACTTACGGGTTTATAACTACATACATATTGCTCGTAATAGCAAGATAAATTCGTGTAAGGGTATTTTGAGGCGTTTTGAGGCCGCTTCTTTGGGCGAATTTCAAACTTATCGTGTTATAGTACCTAATTAATTCCTATTTGCCTTTTTTCATTTTCCTTTTTTCTATGACAACGTTATTGCAATTAGGTGTATATGTTACATTTTGATTTGGTGATGTAGCAGCTGACAGGAAAATTGAATAATTTATACTGCTGAGAGTAGTTCTCATTGAATGTGCTCTCTGTCTATACAGATAGTGAACCTAATCACTAAGTCAATATGCCTTTATGATTCCATGGATCCTGAAAGAGAAGATCCGGTAGAAGCAATGCACTTCCAGGCTGTGAGGTAAATTTATCTCAGTTTTTGCTCTAAAGTTCATGAATAATATTCAGAAGGGAAACAATTAACATGTACTAAGTTACTTGGAATTTTCAAACCCCAATTTTGTATTCTTTGTAGGCTTTTAATTTGTTTATTATGTTTATATGACCGGGCTTAAGCTTTAAATGTCCAGAAGGCTATTCTAATGAAGAATGATATGATAATGAGACTGGGATAGGGTTGTGTACGCACAATATTTTAATTTGAATTTAACTGACACTGAATCCTTCAAATAGAATCAAAATATTGTGAACACAGGAGAAAGCAAGAAAACGCAAACAAGTGTTCTTGAAACGATGTCACAACCTACTTAATGTTCATGAATCAATTGTCGATTGAATGCCTTAAAAGTGTTGGCCCAGTGACAATGTCTCAACAAAGATGGCATTGATAGAGTGCCAGTGGTACAGTACTACGCTGGTGCCTAATAACTGTCAATTATTGTCTTTTGTTAAAGAAGTTATCCTTTAAGTAATTGTCTTGTACTGACTCATTTTACAGAAATTTCACTGAAAAAGTTCATAACTTTTTTGGAAAAAGATGGAATTCCCATGACTGGAAGCAGTGCATCGCAAAAGAAACCCCCAAGCAATGCAATGCATTTGATTGTGGTATTTTTACTCTGAAGGTGAGATGATAGTGATAATTATAGGGTTATTGTATATGCTACATGATCAGTGACTTTAATTTGTATTACAATATTATATACATATAGTTGCAGTTTCCACTTACATGATTGTATACCTAAATTTAATGTTGTCAGTATTATTATAATTACTACTAAGTACTGATCCCTTTGGTTCTGATATCCATTTTTGTTAATTAAAATGCTTTTTCCTTTTTTGAGCAATTCGGACATTGAAACTCTTTTACAGTTTTGTGTTGATCGGCCAAATTCTGACAGCTTGGCCACAGCAGGGAGCGGAGAGCCACGGGGAGTATTGGGGGGCGGCATTCAAGTTCGTGAGACATGGCTGCAAGCTCTCGCTCCTTGCCCCCCCCCCCCCCCCCCCCCCAAATCTCTGAGTCCGATAAGCTTGCTCGTAGGCTATACTTCATACATCAGTCTACATATAAAATAGGAAATTTGTCTCTTTTTTTCCCTATAGTTTGTGGACTACGCTTTTTTACAAAAGATGTTTTGCATTCACTAATTAATTAGCATAATGCACTTATAATTATGCTACCGCTTGCGGTCAGAGAAGCAGAGCGTATACCTGGACTAATTTTCTATTCCCATTCATGGACATTTGACCAAATAGTGGAATTAAGTCACCCAAATGCAGGGATTTGATTGACTGATTCTTTTATTGCTCTAGGCCTTCATGAAAGTCAACAATCTCTTTATTTAAAACTGTACAAAAATTTGGGGGTGGGGGTGGTCTATTGTCCTTTTAGCGTGTCCTCCTCTACAGCACATGGATTTGCCATCTCTTTCATGGAAACTGAATGTTGAAATCAGAATTCAATTGTCATGGCTTGTTTCTCAGTTGAAAAATGCTTTGCACTTATAACCTCATTTGTCTTATTGCAGGTAACAATGTGGATGGTGCTACTTTTTTAAAATTCACAAGAGATGATTTAAAAGATATTTTTCCTACCAACTTTCAATTCAAAAAGAAAATATGAGATTATCTGGAATATATAGTAAGAGTTGACTGTTTATAACTTAAATTAATGTTCCTTTTTTAATGAACCTTGGTAAAGAATTTTTTCAAGTTCTAGCTAAACAAAAATGTATAAAAATACCTTGGACTGAAAACAGATCACTGCAACTAGTAGTTTCCATTGGAAAGTTAAGTGCTGCGGGTAAAGCGTATGCAGAAGAAGAGTGGTTTAGTGCTATCTCCTTAATTGCATGTACTTTAGATAGTGAACAGATGAACTTGATTTAGTTTGCTGTTGGATTAACTTGGCTAATATGTATATGTTGTGGTTCAATTTTATCCTTCAATTTGATCTTGATGTAACATAAGAATCGCGCACGCAGATAGTCCTGTCGAACAACCGCTATAAAAAATGATTCTCCTTGGATTCTGTTTGGCAACAAAGAGCTCTGAGGTGAGAGAGGGCTCCAATTTCTTATTTCCGGTCCTCAAATATTGCAGTACTCTCGAGGAAAATTTCGGCACGTCTATTAAAATCAGTATTCATTACGAGAACTAAAGCGTTTTCCACAATGTCAAACCAGCAACGGATGGTAAGACAGTTTCAAATTAAAATTTCTGCTATGAATCTGTGGTATTTGAATTGGGGTCCAAAAATGAAACATTCTTTTTTGAGGCTCTTAAAATTTCTCTTTACATGTATGTAGCTGTCTTTTACTGACAATCAGATTGTAGCCTTAGAAGAAATGGGAGGCTTTCTGGAAGGCCATTTAGCCCAGTTAGATGCTGTAAGTAGAAGTATTATTGTCAAGTCACTTGTAAGGATTAAAAGTGATAGCTCGTTGACCTCTCATGCATATATGGAAAGAAAAAACTCTGTTTCAGAGTTTTAATAAGTCCTACGTATAGGTGTGAACTATTCAATACATAAACGTTTAGCACAGATTTAATGAAAACGGCATGTACTTGGACTAAAGTTTGAAATTTACACTGATTTTCAGGCCAAACCACACATGAATTACCAGGATGTAAAACCACGATGTTATTGCGAATTATGTTTCACCATGGTGTTCTGTCGTTATGACTAATTGTAAGCTATCTGTGCAACTCGCTGAATTGTATTTTATCTGTCTTTCAAAAACTCATTAATAATTCTTGAGCATATCAGCCAATCACACGACGCAAATCGATCACGTGTATGGGCCTTTATACCTGGTAATCTACGGTCATTATGAAAAGCCTTGCGGCGGCTTTGATTTCAGTCACACAGGAGTGCAGGGCTGAATTTTTTATGAGAATGATTTTAAAATGACCACCGTGATCTTCATATAAAGAATAGTAATATGGGTAGTAATTGTTCAGGATTCTTAGTGCAACAAATGGTGACTTTAATATTTTTGTGCAGTACTGTTTTACGAAATCTGGTCTTTCGCCATTCTATTTGGAATCTTCTCAACAAAATAAACAACCAACAGTTTAACAATGAGCCATTATTTGAATGACACCAGCGCCCTCGTGTAAATTACCAGGTAAGCGACTGGTTCGCAGATGCATGCTGCTTATTTCTACTCAACTCTAGCACTGAAAAAAAAAGATTGTCAAATGTTTTATCTACCATACCTGTCAACTTTGGTATGTTTTTCCTCAGAACTTTATAGTCCATGGGCCGCACTGAAATTTCTTACCATTTCTTGGGGCAAATTGTGAATGCTGGCAATTCAAAGAGTTCATCGAGGTGTTTAAAAAAAATGATGATAACAATTTCAAATTCACTAAGACGCTAACCAACAACGTAGATATAATACGTTTCCTAAACCGTTGCGGTCATGGAATTGCCTATTCTCAGATAGAGGAGATGAACACTGTCCTGTGCCTGCAGAAAATGGCCACAACGCCCGAGAACAGCGTCCCTCTCCCAGATAACATACGGCCTCACATCAGCACATCGCTCGCCTGGGATAATATTGACCGACTAGAGGAAACTCTCTCGGGCGGAGGTACATCACACAGAGTGAACGGCATCGCCGTGCAGTCACGCCATTTCGGCCCTGATCTCCCTCCATCGCAGGAGACACCTGTAATTGGAAAAACAAAAAGAAGAAGCGTGGATGTGCTCACCGGTGGCGGACTTCCGATTTACAATGCAGGGGAGCGTAGTGTTCCACCCCCTAGGTCATACGTTGAAGTGACTGCATCTCAAACAGAGAAAAACGCCTGGAAGAAGAATCTCCTGTGGGTGCTAGCAAGACTTCATGCCGCTGAGAAGCACACCGTTTGTGGATGGACTGGATTTAACATCCTCGCAAGAGACGACATGGAAGTCAGCAAAGACAACATAGGATACCTACCGACGATAGACGCTCCTGCTACGAAACATGTCGACCGTGTTTGAAGTCATTAACAAGTCCCTAAAGATAAAGGAAACCTTACAACTGAAGTCCATTGTTCTTGTTTTTGATCAGGCATTATATGCCAAAGCTATCGAGATCAAATGGAAACACCCCGTTCTGTTCAAACCCTTGGTATTGAGAATGGGTGCATTTCACACCATAGGAACTCTAATGGGAATCATCGGCAAGAGGTTCCAGGATGCGGGACTAAGAGACATTTGCATAGAATCGGGGGTAATCGCAGAGGGCTCTGTGTCTGGCGTTTTAGAAGGAAAAAGATATAACAGAGCGGCCCGATCTCACAAGTTGTTGTATGAAGCTCTGATGCGAGCTGCATGGCCAGGATTCCAGACGTGGCTATCGAAGAACCAGGCTAACCAGGAGAGAGCAGCCGATGATGCGTTCAATGACGTCAAACTTTTGTGTGATGGCATAACCGAAACTAAGGTTCAGGAGCAACTTGTAAAGGCATCGTTTTCTGAGTTGCAAGAGTTATTCCATCTGTACCTAGACTTTCTGAGACACAACAATGGAAAATTGTCTAGATTCTGGATGTCGTACCTTGACATTGTCGAGATTTTGTTGGGCCTCCTGCGCGCATCGAGAGAGGGCAACTGGGCTCTACACTTGTCAAGTATACGGCAAATGGTACCATGGTGCTTCGCCTACGATAATCTAAATTATGCAAGGTATTTTCGGGATAGAACAGTTTATTAGCATGTCCCTTACACCTTATTTCACTATTATTATTACTATTTTGAAAATCACTTATAGGCAATTAATTTGATGGTTCACGGTTTTGAGTAAAAGAATTCGCATTGCTCACCTCTTAAGTATCAATATCAACCCTATCAAAGAGCATAGCGCAGATCTACATAGTGTTTGTAGTGTAGTTTCTGGGCTCATCTTTGTATTGTTTGCTATGTTTGTTTTCTCCACAGGTATCTATCCGCCTACCTCTCCGAGATGTCCCATCTAGATGAAGACCATCCCGAGGTTTACGAGTACATGCAATCGGGTGGATTTGTAGTACAGATAGGCGATACCAACCCATTCGGAAAGATCCCAGTGGATCAAGCGTGCGAAGAAACAGTAAACAGAGACACGCAGACCGCAGGTGGAACAAAAGGTTTCAGTCTCAAGCCAAAGGCTGTTAGCAAATACTACCTAGTGGCCGAATACAGAAGTATCTTCCTGAGGAACCTCAAAGACATGCTCCATATGAACGAGGCTACAGGCTGTCAGCACAACGACTTACAAAAAAGTCGGATCGCCAAAGACGAAAGCGATGTGAAGAGTTTGCTGGAAACGATAAGTAATTGGATAAATCCATTTGAAGTAAAAGAGCAGGACCTTGTTTGTTTGTCGTCAGGAAAGGCAGTGACCGATAGGATCGAGCAAGACCTTCTCCAGGCTCATCGTACGGGTGAGAACGCTTACCGACGTTTCAGCGAGCTCAGATTAGAGTCGAGTCCAGCGAAGGTGAAGTTTAACGACCCAATGAAGAAAGCGCAGCTTAAGACGTTTTCTAATCTTGGAAAGAAAATGAAAGTGCGACGTGGAACCGCAAATGAAGTCATCCTCAGAGCTGATAGGGCGTTATTTGCCCAGATGATCATCATCGCGGAGACAAGAGAGTTGAGTATGAGTACAGTGCTGTCCCATCCACTAGGGCCGATTCCCTGGGCGTTAGCCACTGATGATGGCAGCATGAGAAAGAACAACAAGTCATCGCTAGCTAAAGAGCTTCAAAAAGATGTACCGGCAGTTGAAGCAATTCCTCCATTCTCTGCTTGCATAATTGATGGCATGGCTTTGGTGCAGAGGCTCAAGGGAAACGGAAAGACTTTCGCCGAAATAGCCGATGCACTGATGACCATGGTATTGCAAGAGGGGGCTTCCAGCAAGAGGATCGACATAGTATTCGATGTTTACAAAGAGATGTCCATAAAGAACACAGAAAGAGAGAGGCGAGGAAGTCACACAGGGAACGAGTACAGAAACCTCCAGCCACATCATAGAGTACAACAATGGAAGAAGTTTTTGTCGAACCCGCAGAACAAGAAACAACTTATCGGCTTTATTAACGAGGAGTGGAAGAAGGAGAAGTTTAGACGAAGACTCACTGGGATAACGCTGCTAACTGCATCAGAGGAGAACTGCATTGAGATTTGCGACGATGGCGTTCGTCCTCAAGAGGATCTGAGGTCAACCCAAGAAGAGGCGGATACCAGGCTGCTGCTGCATGCGTCACATGCTGCGAGGAATGGTTACAGCTCTATTGTTATCTCATCAGAGGACACCGATGTGTTTATTCTTTGTTTGGCCTTCAAGAGTTTTGTACCAGCTACCATCTACGTGAAATGCGGCACGCAGTCTCGTACAAGGTACATCAGCATTGCACAAGTTGTTGAACGCCATGGCTTGCGAATGTGCAAGTGTCTACCTGGACTGCACGCATTTACTGGGTGTGACACCGTCAGCGCCTTCGCTGGGAAGGGAAAACTAATCGCACTGAAGCTAGCGAGACAGAATTCTTCTATTCAAGAGTTATTCCAGCGACTTGGTATGCAGTGGGAGTTCTCTGACGAGCTGTTTATGGAGCTCCAGAAGTTCACATGTTCGATGTACTCGCCAAACTCTGGAACTGGTGATGTCAATTTGCTGCGTTATCGTCTCTTTTGCGCCAAGAAAGGGGACATTGACTCCCGTCTACTTCCACCTTGCCAAGACACCTTCAGGAAACACTGTCAACGAGCCAACTACCAAGCCGCTATATGGCGCAGGAGTCTCCAGAGCTCACCTACAATACCGTCTCCGATTGGCAACGGATGGTGTATGAAGGAAGAATGTCTTGCCCTTGACTGGATGAGTGGCGAGCCGGCACCTAAGCCTGTCCTTGAACTCCTGTCCTGTCAATGCAACAGAATGTGCCAGCTGCCGAACTGCATTTGCCTCGCCAACGGATTGAAGTGTACCGCTCTGTGCAAGTTGCAGGACTGTACAAACCAGCAAGAAGCCACAGAGGAAGATGCGCCTCCAGACGACTCAGATAGTGAAACCGAGTAACGATGATATAAGACAAACCAGCTATATCTATTACCTTATCCTCTTTGCTCGACAAATTTCGCGAGGTTTCAATTTCTCGATCGAGTCAAAAAGTGTTTGTACATTTTTTCAAAATCTAGCATTCGTTGAAAACAAAGCTGAATACTGGCTTAAAAATCAAGACTCTCGTGGAAAAATTCGCAGTGTGACACTAAGAGAACTAAACTTTCTTGTTTCTGCATCTGTTACGTTTTGCAGCTACAAAACAACTACTTTAAACATGTAAGCGTTTTTTTTCGCGATTTTTTGACATCGCATCGAAAATAGGGTACCTCATACACTATGTCAATTGTTAAGGTTTCTCAGCAGAAAGAAACACTCAAGGCTGGATGTGCAAAATGAAATGCCAAGAGAGAAAAAAGAAAAAGTTCATTGAACTATCTTACTTGTTTAAAAGAGCATACTAAATCACGCACAATGCATTTTTATAAAGGACGTCTTTTGGCTGCCATGGAAACACAACATTGTTACATTTTTCTGGCATAATATGTATCTCCAGAATCTTTAATATGTTTAGCAGTCTGTTAGAGTCGGAAATAGGCTTTAGGATACGAAGGATGCATTAAAGTAGTATCTTTGTCAACTATTTGTTGTATTTATTGAATTTTATTAGGGCAGCAGTGACGTCACTTGATCACGTGATTTTCCCTTGACCGCCGTGAAATTAGCACTGCTATCATACCAAAAATTAAAGTAGAGGGAGTGAGGTTTCAGGAAATGTATGTTAGCATTTGTCCCTTAAAGTGGTAAGAAATTCGAAATTTTGGGGTCTTGGCCCATGGACTATTAAAATCCCAAAACTTTCGACAGGAGCCGGGAAGCAATGGTCACTTCGTCGAAGACATGGCACATGTGTTGTATGCTAATTTCCTCTTTGCACAAAAGCGCAATTGTTTTAATTCCGAAGGGACACGCTTTTGAGAGAATGTTTTTGAAGCCGTTCAAAAAACTCGCAGTATGTGTATTATCAGGTGTAAAAACTCTCGGCGAACATCATAATGGATATTCTCGACAGCTCTGGTCACGGTAAGTGTCTAATTTTTTAGTATTCAACGAAAGCTATTTCAATACTTTGTGGGTGTATTGTTACAACATTATGGCCGGTGTGTTTGAATTTACGGTAAAATTGCCTGAAATCTGTTATAACATCGGTTCAGAATAATAAATCCATGACGATGTCTGTTTCATCCGCAGGGACACAGGCACAGAATGCCCCGGAAAGCTGATATGGATATTCTGTGATAATACGAATAAAATTTGTCATGTTACATATACTTTTGTCTCAACTTATCTTTTCACTTATTTCCTACCTTTTTATAAAATGGGGAACATATTGATGCAGACTCATGCTGACTCATGCTGAAATTCTAAAGACCTCACCTCGAAGTGCTTCACCTGCAAGAAATTGCGAAAGAAATCACTCAACCAACTGATGGGTCAAATTCCAAGTCTTCGAGTAGCAGCAGGATTTCTGGCTTTTGCAAACACTGCCATTGATATGTTTGGTCCACTACAAATAAACACTAAACACTCCTAAATTAAAAAAGTGTGATAAAACATTTGAATTTCCTGCTTGCAGCCAATGTTACATATTGCACATTTTCTGGCTTTCTTTACCCAGGAATATTTTCTCCATTGCAGGTGGCAAAGTTGGTGTTTATGTACCAGAAAGAAAGCGATACCACTATGTGAACTTTCGCCAGCGATAGACACCCTGCACCTTTGAGAACTGCAGAGTATCAACAAGAACACAGTACAGCAGTGGAAAATGCCCAGAACAAAGCAGAACGGCAGAAACTCCAGAGGGAAAGTGGAGTGAGTGGTGTCAGTATCCTGTATACACTGTACAAGTTGTACGGATTTGATCCAGTAAATGACATGGTGATAGATAGAATGCACATGTGCTTTAATCTATTACGCAAAGAGTTTATTGACAAAATCTGGCCAGATATTGCTGACAATGCAGATGTGCCAGTCAATGACAGAAAGCCAACAGCTGGGGGCCTTGTAGATCACAGCACCTTTGGAAATGCTCTTGCTCTTGATGCACTGAGATGGCCCCGATAAGAAAAGGCGAGAGGTGTGGCTAGGCTGAAGAGTCTTACTGATAAATTGGGTAGTTGGAAATCTGATGAGTTTGTGAAGTGAGTGTCAAGTTTATATTATAATTACCATTGCTTTGTACAGTGTAAAAATTATTTTAGTTTGAAAATTTTCAAACCAACGAACAATTTTCATTATAATGCATTTGAGACAGGAAAATAATAATTAAAAATTAACTTGGTTTGAAAAATATCGTGTTATTTTATTGTACACTACTTGTAGCTGTTTCAATATGCATTGTAGTGTATTGGGTGCAAATGGGTAACTTGCAGTGAGACAAATTTGCATAAATGCCACAAACCAAAATTCTAACATAAACCATGAGGTCTCTTGCTTCCATCAGAAGTGACCATTTAGACATTTATTTGTCAGGGCAGGGTGCCAGTTGCTTTAGGCTCTGACCCAATTGACTGCTTGTTTGGATCATCAACATACAAGGGTCACTAGTTTATAAGTTTTCAACCCAAATAATATGTACTGTCCTCCTTAAATAAAGTTGTTACCTACTTACAGCTGTATTTGATTTTTGAATTACAGGTTTTCTTCAGTAGCTAGAGACGTGTTAGCTGAAAATATCCCATCCAAGGCTTATGACACATACATGCTTGCATGTGCCTTGACCCAGATGCTGTATAATGCAAGATTGAGGAATCCATCAAACATTTCAAGGTTGAAGGCACTTGCTTGGAGTCATGCTATAGCAGCAGAAGAATATTATGGTCCAGACTTCTGCTCTGAAAATTTGGAGTATTCCACCCACATGGCAGACGAAATCCTACGCCACTCAAGCTCAGATAACTATTTATGTGAGTTTTATGAAAGGGCAATTAGATCACACAATCAGCAAAAACACAATGCAAAGGGTTTAGAAAGAACCTTTGCAGAGAGAGAAAACATTCGCCATTTCATTAACCCTTTTCGGACGAGTGGGGTCGAATTCGACCCCTTCAGAGACATACCAGTTTTCCCTCCCCTACAGGGGTTGTTTTTTGCTTGTATGAAGCTGCAGTGAAAAAAAAAACTGTACAGCTGTTATTGAAGTACAAAAACCATAGAATCCACCATTTTTTTAGGGTTTACAACAAAAAACATTTCCAATTTCTTTTCGGTGTCGCCGCTCGCGCATTTGTTTACGTCTGTGAAAGGTCATGGCGTCAAATTATTTCAATACCGATCAAGTTTTAGAGATGGCTTTGGCGGATGGCAGTGATCTGGAAGACGAAGAAAATGTAGAAGAAGATTTTGGCGAACTATTCAGTCTGAAAAGGGTTAAAGTGTTTCAACAAAAGAATAGGCCTCTCTGCAAATATGATGATGGAAGAAACACGTTTTCTTTTGATAATGAGGGATTGCTGGCCCATGATGTTCCATTTTACCTGAATGAAAAGTCAATTACAGCGGCAGCTGCATTAATTTACCATTTTGGCAATAGTGCCTCACCAAAAATTCCTTATGCCATTGAAAATGGGGTTGCTGTCGGTAAGGTAAAACAAAAAGTGTTTGATGACCACCAGATTGCAGATAATAAACGGTACTTGAGCCGTAAATATCCTGCATTGAACATAGAAGTTCCTACTTTTCTTCAGTCACTCAGTTCTGTTCTTGTCAAAGACCAATTTGGAATGAACATTAAACTTGCAAAAGGGGACACCTGTATTATTGCTGGAGTGGATTATTGAACTAACTCGAATGATACAAGCAGGACCATTTAATGGACAGTTCTTTTCATTCATTGATGGAAAATACTACATCCCAGGCTTCCTTCATGGCAATGTGGCCAGACACACTTGGACACTTACAGAAAAGTGTCTTCCGCAAACATATGCAAGGGGTAGTGTCCAGCCCATTGCTAATGTCAAGAGGAAAGTAGTATTGTATCCTGACCCTTGAAGTTTGGATGATCCAAAATACTACAATCCTCAAGTCTGCAAAGAGGTCAGTGTTTCCCTCTTTCCAGAAGATGGGGATACTGTCAAGGTCATGGGCACAAGGAATGATACCTGGTATGTCCATGTGTGTGAAGTGGATGTGGAGGCTCTTACTCTAAAAGTTCAGTGGTACCAAAAAACTAGGAGGCAAGGTGTTTGCACCTTGACACCCAATATGGCCAGGGTACGTTTTGTATCTCTTCTTGGCACAGTACAAACTAGCAGAGTATTTGGTGGATTTCGCTTTTTAGAACCGAATTAAACACGAAGTTCCGGTATTAATGGCTTAGCTCCTCCCCCATTTCACACCTTTTGGGTGTGAAATGCAAATTAAGGCATCTTTCAGTCACAAAACGTTGTTAAGGGTTGATATGACTTTCATAAAGTTTTTCCAAATTGTGTTAGCAATGGTCTTAGTAATGACGTATGTTGTTTGTCAGTGGTTGGTTCTTGGCACAGTACAGACTAGATTTCGCTTTTCTGAACCGAATTAAACACGAAGTTCCGGTATAAAAGGCTTAGCTTCTCCCCCATTTCACACCTTTTGGGTGTGAAATGCAAATTAAGGCATCTTTCAATCAAAACGTTGTTAACTTGTGCATCCTTTAAATATAACTTGCTTCAAAAATCCAATAAACCAAGATTTTACCTAAGCCAAAAAAAAAGTTCATGAAGACTTCTGTCCTTTTATCCCGGAACTTGGTGTTTAAGGGTGTGTTTAATTGACATAATTCTGGAATAGCAATAAAATAATTGAATAATTCCAAACATCTGTTTGATTGAGAAACTATTCCCATTGCGGAATATGCAGAATATATTCCAAGCATTCAGCTGTAGCGAACAGAATACTCTAACATAACAGCTTTTTTAAAACAAAAATGATACTGATAGAGTCTAGAGGAGATGCTTGGTATTATATTTGCCAGCCATTATTCCCGAAATAAAATAATTATTTAGCTAAATGGTGCTATCATGAAAACAGATGATTTAAAAAAATCTTCTTACATTGATTTTTGTTGCTGCAGCTGGATAATAAGTTACTCTTGTCAGAAATGTGAAAAAATTGGAGCCACAATATCTCAAAGGTGTTTCTAATTTTGAAAAATCGATCTTCCTTACTCGATATGGCTCCAATGTCTGTTAGTCTAAAGGGCAAGTACTTTATTCTCGACCCCCATCCTGTACCAGATTTTATGGGCGGTGACAGTAACGGCTTGTTGAGTGTGTTCCACGGTACTGATAATCACAGCAGAGAGCAAGTTTGCAAGTGGCTGTGGAAAAGCCTTGCAAAAGCCACAGTTTGCGATGAAACTCCGGAGACCCTTTTACAGAGATTCCAAACACATAATGTTCCAAGTTGACAGGGTGCGGGAAAAAAATCAAAATTGTGCGGAAAATAACTTCGATTGTGCGGTATTGCACAATCCTTTGATCAACTAAATATTCAATCAGCAGTGTTCTACCTAGGCCAGAAAAATATGACAAGGAGGAAATTCTGCATAAATGAAAAATATAAATAGATGTTTTACTTTGGGGATTAAAATGTACCCAGCAATCGCCAATTTGCGGCTGTTTTTCTTCACCAAAGTCACATTGCATGACAGCAATAAAACCGAAATACCACCTCAAAATAAAATGTTTCTGATCTGAGCGAGTTCCTTTATATAAATACGTACATTTTATGTAGTGTGAATTATTTCCAGTAAAAGGTTTGCACAATTTCTTCGAAAGTTTGCCGCAATGTATATGACATAAAAAAGTGGATCGAGCCTTGTTTAAAAAACATAAAAAAACATATTTATCCACATACCTACAAATTTACTAAACGAAATGGGGAGGTGATTATGAAGTATAATCAATGGGCAAATGACGAGTCTTGGCTTCCGGATGGACCAGGGCTCAAAATACTGGCCAAAGTACCAGAAGGGACGCCTTCCATAGTAAGGCCAGACACCCATAAGATGTTGGAAGTAAATGTGTTGGAAGACTCCGTTAAGAAGTGTAAACGACTAACTTCAAAACAAAAAGAATGGTGGACAGAATTCATCGATAAAAAGAGGAGGTACAGGGAAGAGAGAAGTGTTCCATTGTTTTTTGCATTGAAAATGAAGTATGACAGAACCCTCATTTACAAACTTAATGAAATGTGCTTCAAAAGCTTTTCCCGCTTATTCTAGGATTGTTATAAGCAGAATGATGCTTTGATAAACATTTGCTGTCTTTCTCTTCCAATATCATTAAAATTAAACCACTTTTCTTAATTATCGAATTTTGATGAAATCGCCAGAAAAACGTATAAATCGTCGAATGAGGTGCAAAAATTCCTTCATACTGAAAAGCTTTTTAGTTGCCCAAAAATTTTATTGTTTTTTTTCGTAAGCATAAAGATACTTCTTACTTCTAGTATTAAAGCTACGTTGTTAGCTTGTTGCCCATTGGAGATATTAAGATCTAAAATGACCTAATTTTGATGTCTCGTGAAAATGACCAAACATGCCCTTCACTTATGGCATTGGGAAAGCAACAAATCTAAACATTAGTAAATGCAAAAATAGCTATGTTCCTGTTCCTGTTCTCTCAGAAAAGAATAAGTCTATTGACAAGCCACTTGATATTGCTAACACCTTCAATAATTTTTTTGTTAATGTGGGTAGGTCTAGAGAAAGTAACATTTCTTAAGGGCAATTATCGTGAGTCAATTTTGTTATCCCCTATGACTCCATTTGAAGTCTCACTGGCTATTTCACTAATGAATAATAGCAAGTCCGTGGGTCCTAATAGTATACCTATTCCTCTTTTAAAAATTCTCAAAAATTCTGTATCAGAGCCTTTAACATTTTTGGTAAATGAGTCTTTTACCTCTGGTGTTTTCCCTGAAAAACTTAAGGTAGCCCAAGTTACTACTGTCTTTAGAAAGGGTTCAAGACAAAATAAGGACAACTACAGGCCAATATCAGTTTTATCTATTTTTAGTAAAATATTTGAGAGAGCTATGTATAAACGCCTAAATTGTTACCTTGAACAACATAAAATTCTCTACCCTCTCCAGTTTGGTTTTAGAGAAAAACGTTCGACTAACCATGCTCTCATTACTATTACTAAATCTTTACGCAATTCTATTGACAATAATGAATTTGGTTGTGGAATCTTTATTGATTTGAAAAAAAGCTTTTGACACAGTTAATCATTCTTTTTTATTATCGAAGTTATACCATTATGGAATAAGAGGCAATGTCTATAATTGATTTAAATCCTATCTCTCACATCGAGAACAATTTGTATGCATTAATGGACACAAATCAGATCATTTAGCAATAACCTCCGGAGTTCCTCAAGGATCCGTTTTAGGGCCTATACTATTTTTAATATATGTAAATGATTTCCTAATTCTTCTAATTTGCTAACATTTCATCTATTTGCTGATGACACCAACATTTATTTTGCTTGTAAGAACCTTAATTATCTTGAACAAATCTTAAATAATGAGCTTGAATTAGTTGCTGAATGGATGAAATCAAACAGATTAGCACTTAGTATTTCTAAAACAAACTTTATACTTTTTCATTCTAAAAAAATGAAACCAAACCAAACAATTAATTTAAAAATTGATGGTTCAGATATTAAACAAGTTAATTCTCTAAAATATCTGGGTATTATTTTTTATTCAAATTTAACTTGGAAAACTCACATGACGAACTTTGCCTAAAATTGTCGAAAACTGTTGGTATTTTATCAAAAATGAGATGTTATGTTAACACTAATATTCTTGTTCTGCTTTATAATTACCTTGTTTACCCGTTTCTTTTTTTAATGGTGTTTAGGTCTGGGGTCTGACATATCCTAGTTACTTTAAACCAATAATTACAATTCAAAAACGAACAATTAGAATTATAACTTTCTCTAAAACAAAATCACACTCAGAACCAATTTTTAAATCCCTCAATTTATTGAAATTCAATGATATAATTAATCATGAAATTATATCTTTCGTTTATCAGTGGTTTCACAATATGACCCCTTCCTGCTTTGATGATTACTTTAAAAGCATCTCCTCTATACATTGTTACTTAACCCGACAATCGCTCAATGAAAATATATTTTTAAAATCTGTTAACACTACTCAATATGGCATTCGTACCCTTCGCTATACTGGTTCACGCCTTTGGAATTCTCTGTCAATTAATACTAAACAAATTCCTTTTCTCTCCTCATTTCGTAAAACTATTAAGCACTGTATGATCAATAATTATGATGACTTTTTGATACATTAAATACTTAAATTAATATTATTAGCTCATGAAGAAATACTTTTTATCTTAATTTATGTAATTTAAATTTTATTTTTCTATAAACTCAGTTTTCCTTTTGGGTCATCCACTCGATTAGCTCTAGCTATTTGGATGCTTCAATTTCACAAATTCTATCTGTTAATTTTTTTGTTTGGTTTTTCTTTTCTATATCTATAATCTAGTTTTATTTTTAAATTATTTTCTTTTTCCATAAAGATCTTGTGTGAGTTGAATAAAAAATATTGTATTGTAAATATTGTATTATTGTATTGTATTGTAAAAACAAATCAAAGCAACCGATTCCAAAAACACATTTCGCTACAAGACTAATCAATATAGAATACGATTTAGTAGTTTTTATTCCCAGGCTGCTATTTTTGTTGTCTTACCACTCGACTAAATTTAGCTAATTAATATGCATAAATTTGTGTCAAATAGCCATTTTTCGGGGGGGACCCTACAACTCAAAGAGAATAAAAAATTTTGACCTTATATTTTGGTACATGTATCTACTCATGACCCTCAACCTTTGTGCCAAGTTTGAGCGAAATCGGTGATTTAAGTATTATCACCTCCTGCCTGGTCCTATGGTGAACACTCTCTTAAAGTCAAAGTTGTGTGTTTACGATATATGTAAAAGGAATCTACTGGTCAATATTCACCGCTAATACAACCTGCCATACAATATTTCACGGTGGTCAATATTCACCGTGAATATAACCTGCCATGTGTTATGTATTTTAACAAACTTCAAGGTGAATGACAAAAGCAACAGAAACAAAGTATTGTGTATAGTAATAGCAGAGGGAAATAGATTGAAGAAAATCAGTTGGGGGGGGGGGGCTTATTAAAATTTTTAACCTTGAGAGGGGGGCATGTTAGAAGAGGGGCTTAAAATAGGGAGGGGGCTAAATAGAGGATATACGGTAAGTCCGGCTTTTCTACATTTTCCCAACTATTTACAGTGCAATGTCTAAGTGTTGATTTGCTAAGAAGAATCCGTGGCACTTTTCACCGTTACAACCCCAGTGTTCAATCTAGGCCGCGTTTTTGCGTCATTTACGCAGAAAATTCTATTCTGACGCAAAATGAAATTATCGTGGGGTCATACTGACGCAAAAAAATGAAGCAAACAAAACCCCCAAAAAATAAGTTTACTCTTTATATAAGTACTTCGAAAGCAGCAGCCAATAATAAAAGTAAATTTAAGAACAAATATGTGTGCTTACTAGCCTTATTTGAACCCGCGAAATCGTGAAATGACTGGCGTTTCAGACTCCGTTTGTACGAGTACCACCACCATCTTGAAAGCGGAGTTGGCCCTGGGGACGAGGTTGGTACTTTTTGTGTTAGGCGTTCCAATTCCGGGAGAGACTGGGGGCTACTACGACGTTCTGCAACGTTGCGTGAATCGATCGGTTTCGTTCGCAGGGTGTGTTCTTTTGTGTGGGTTAATTTAAGTCATGAAACGCCAACAAAAGCTAGATCTTTTTCTTAAGCCAAAGAGAGTGGCGACAGAAAGTGAGGTAGATAATACGATTGACGAAGGTGAAGTGGAGGAGACTGCAAATGACGAAGGTAGCGAAATTAGTCGAAGTACATGTTCAGCGAGTCAACCCGAACTTCCAGTTGAGCCGACAGCTTCGACAACTACCACAGGCACTGTGAGAAAATTCTGTCTGGCATGGAAAGATTCTTATCCGTGGCTACAGTATGATGAAGACAAAGGTATGTTATGCTCAATTTGTGTGAAACAGAAAAAAAACAATGTATTCACCAAAGGAACGGATAACTTTCGATCTTCTACTCTTGAACGACACGCTTCTCACCACGATCATGTTGACGCCTTACAAGCTGATGCAATGCAGGGTGAATTCCAGCGTGCAGTAAGAAAAGCTCTCAATGAAAAAGAAGATGCAGTGCTAGTTGGGTTGAAAGCAGTATACTGGGCGGCCAAGGAACAGCTTCCAATGCACAAGTATGCAAGTCTTATGTCTCTGCTTGCACAGTTACAGTGCCCGCACGTAGCTCAACTTACTCATGGAAAAAATGCAACTTACACAAGTGATGTGACAGCGAATGACATGCTGGATTCAATTGCTTCAGTGATACGTAATGAAATTGACAACAAACTTCTTAAGTCTCCATTTGTGAGCCTGTTCATTGATGAAAGCACTGACATAGCTGTCCACAAAAAGCTGGCCATCTATGGCCGTGTTCTTGATCCAGAAACATTTGAACCATCTACTCACTTTGTAACAAACACCAGACTTGAATATGCAACTGGCAAAGCTATTTCTGAAAAGGTCAAAACAATCATTGAAGAGAAAGGCCTTAAACTGGGAAAAGTGATGGGACTTGGTTCAGACGGAGCTAGCGTGATGACAGGAACAGGAGAAGGTGTAACAGGTCACTTCCTGCGTGAAAATCCAATGATGATAAACATTCACTGTATGGCTCATCGCCTTGCTTTAGTAAGCTCACAAGCTGGATCATCAGTGAAGTACTTGAAAGAATACCAGGAGACACTGACAGGTATTTATTACTATATGAAGGCATCAGCTAGTCGAACAGGTAGACTTCAGACAGTTCAGAAACTACTTAATGAACCTGTACTTAAAGTAAGGGAAGTACATGAAATCAGATGGCTGGCTGTCTATCAAGCAGTGGAGATGGTCTACAGGAGTCTTGACTCTCTATTGACTTTCTTTCGCAATAAGACCAGTGCAAAGGGAAAAGGTTTCTACAATAAACTCATACAAATGGACTTTGTTGGAGCTACATATCTTCTAATGGATGTACTGTCCATCATTTCAAAACTCTGCTTGGTTTTCCAGAAGAAGGATCTTGATGTCTCCATGGTTGAGGTTCATGTAGATCACTGCTTTGCTGAATTACAGAAACTCAAGGAGGGAAAGCTTGGCAGATCAACTTACCTGGATAAGCTCAAGAGTGACATTACAAAGGACAGTCAGGGCAGAATGATGTTCAAGGATAACCACCCTTTGAAAGGCAGCAGCAACATTGATTCAATCAAGGTCAAATTTATTGACAAGATAGTAGAAAACTTAAATACCCGGTTTCCAAAGGAAGAAAGCAATATAATCTATGCTTTTGGGGTGCTGGGGCTTCGGCCAATCTCCCTCCTATCTCCAAGTGACTTAGAAGAGTGGGGAAATAGCAAGTTGGAGACGCTTATCAACCACTTTGGCAAGGAAAAGGAGCACAAGTAAGTTTAAAACTTCCTTTAGCAGAGAAAAACTAAAACTGAACTGGAAGCTCAGGCTAGCACTGGAGCACAGCTGTAATCCAATGTTGCTTGCAGTATGGTTTTACTTTTTCTTTTTCTTTCAACAAAAAATGAGATAGAAACAAGGTGAATAATACCTGTTTTTGTTTTAATATTGTCTTTGCTATTCATTGGGTATCTAGGCATGGGGATGCAGTTAGTAAAACAGCAGCTGTGGTTGATCCTGATCAAACTCTAGATGAGTGGGCAAAGATAAAGCCACTTGTAGTCAAGGCAGGATATCCCAGGGACAGGATGGTGCCACTGTGGAACTTAATTCATAAGTATCACAAAGATGAATTTCCAAATTTAATTACACTTGCATCACTGGCTTTAACAGCTCCCATTCACACAGCAGATTGTGAACGAGGGTTTAGTCTTCAGAATAGTCTCAAGACATCCATCCGAAACAGACTTGGTTCAGAAAGAATGGATGACTTAATGGTTGTTTCTGCTGAAGGAAAAGATCTGGATGAATTTGACTTTAACACAGCCTTGCAGCATTGGAGGAAGAAAAAGGACAGAAGAATCTTTACTGGCTAACTTAGGAAAAGCTTGCCAGTAAAGATTCTTCTGTCCTTTACTGGATAACTTAGGAAAAGCTTGGAACTTGTGCGAGTTAAAGCTGATTAGAAAGTTTGAAATGTAAAATTGTCAAACAAGCATTTTTTGGTTTCCTTTTATTCATAATTGGTCTTTTTCGGCTTTACAATTTTTGGACTGTTTCCAGTAACTGCAGAAAAACAAATCAAAATTGTGAAAAGCATAAAAACTATAAATGTTATGTACATTTGAAAACGTTGAAACTGACTTAAAATGCTAAAAAGATGTAAAAATATACGGTAGTGTATAGAATAATAGAGTTTTAACAGTTTTTTGAAATTTATTATTATCGTAATAATTTGACCCAGACCATTTTTGAAATGACCCAATTTAAAATGTCACATGGGACATTTGACCCAAATTCTAAAATTTCTAGATTGAACACTGCAACCCGTGCTCCTTTTTGCCATCCTACTATGACAAATAAAGATTTATTTTTATTCCTCATGCGCTCAAATGAAAAATACTACCTTTCCCTAGCTACTCATCCAACTTTACATTTTAAGTATATATCTTTATGTTTATTAAATTGTATTACTAAAATGGTAACAAGACAATTGATTTAGAAAACGACCTCAGAACTTCCAAGCTATCCTATGCGCAAAGATGGAACACGAGCAGATTATAAATAAAGCCTTTTAACTCAAAAATATATTTATTCTCTCTATTGTTTCAGCTCAATACCTTTTATATATTTACCGTTATATAAAAGAATGGAGCAAAAATCCGAAGTGGTCTTTTTCCTGTTGCTTGGATCTGCTTCTACCCCTTAACAACTTGCAGGGGGAAATCCGTGGATTGACTGGAAAGAACATACTTAAGCAACAACTTCAAAGCGGAAAAATCGACATGCCAACCATGGCCCGTACTTTATTGGACAGCGGGGCAGTTGAGTTTACTCTTGATGATGACACATCAAGCTCTGCGGCAGATACTGAACAAGCTAAAGCGACATCCAACGAGGCGTCTTTAACCTCGCCATGGTCAGCATTCACGAGCTGCCAAGGGGAACATACGACACCAAACTCTAAGTGGTTTCTTGAATGGCCCTGTCTAAATCACAAAGGTCAAATGGAATGAGTGCCGGATTATCCAGAAACAGTGAGACAGGAGGGGGCTAAATAGAGGAAATACGGTAAGTCCGGCTTTTCTACATTGAACACAGGCTTGGAATGCCTGAGCAAGTGGCGCACCACAGAAGCAATAAGTTTATGACCATTTTTAATGTTTTACTGCACTCCAATTTGCAGTGTTGGAGTAGTCGCACACTATGATCAGCAAGATTTTAGATGTCAGAAAGGAGTATTAAAGATAGCCTCCATTTCTGACTTTCTTACTTTATCCCATGCCGGGTTGATTGCACCCGGCTTCTACATTATTGAGCTGACAATGGAATCCATGAATGTTACAATATTCAGTTGGAATGCTTTTGAACACTTAAAGAGTTTAAGGGTTAATAACCAGTACGCCAGAGTGTAACATCATGTTTTAAAAATCAAAATCATTTTGTAGTACATGAACTCTCAATAACAGGACGTTTTGAATGAAAATAGAGTTTGTTTACAGCCACAGCTAATACTTCCCGTAGGGGCTTTTCAAAGAACACAATAAATTTACTGATGTTGTTAATTTCTTGTTCAGTTTTTATTCAAACGTGTATTTGGGGCACAATGTAACACAGAATATGTAAACCCATTCTTTATTCATATTTTTTATCTCAGTTACATGTACTCAAGTATGAGCCGGTATATCATAAGAGAACTAAAGAGATGTAGTGTAAGATCATTTCTGATATAAAAGGACTTATTGTAGCCTTCATGTTGGAATTAAAAGTAACCACACATGACATAGCACAGACCTGCATAGCATCTAAAATGCCACACGGCACATTTTGTTGCCTTTAATGTATGAACTTAAAGATGAAAGAAATGAACATGAAACAAACATTACAAACACCAACTAGAAAAACACATTCAACGCTGCCTGCACGTAACACAATTTCCAGTTCAGTTCCGGAGATAACTGAATGTTGTCGGATTGAAGCCATTTCACTCACAGTAGTTCTCTATTTCCCCGTAATATTGCTTGTGTAAACCGGGGTGGGAATACTCTGCGAGTTCTTGCTGGTCTTTCTGGTTTTAGCATTCTTCTCGTGAATATGTAGAATTTTGGTGGGTTGTAAGGAATGGCGAATGTTTGTTTAAAAATCTTGTGTGTAAGCAAATTGCGTTACACGTTAGCTGATAGATCACACTGTTGATTTAGTAACATGACTCCACTGCCCGGCCCCGCGGGGGTTTCCTGGAAAACATGGATCGAGGATCAAGGATTAAGGATCAAGGATCAAGGATCAAAAAAAAATGTTCACAATAAAAAGTAAAATAAAAATAATGAATACATAAACTCTTTCATCTTTCTTTCTTTCATTCCATCACGCTTTCTAACATAGGCTTTTATTTATTCGTGATTTGAAAACTGTTTTGCGTTAGGGTTTTGAGCATCGAACATAGACCATGAAAGACCCCAAAAACCGAAAATGTCAAGGATCGAATATTTTTGTATAAAATAAATTAAAACAGGCAATATCGACTAACAAAAAAACGAGGTTTGCTTCAAAAAGCAGTGACGGATGCCCATTCTAGCAGAAACATTCTTGTTTCATTTCGCTGTTGTTTTCGCTCTTTTGTGACGATGATTTAAAACAGAACAAAATCAATATTAGTACCCTGGCGAATGCTGGAGTAAACACGACTGTAACTGGCAGTAAAACTACCGCAGGTCTGTCAGATATCAGCTGTAGCAAATGCCCTTTGCCAGCACCATAAGATTCTGTGCAGACAGATACCTTACTATGAAGAAGAAATCAGGTAACTTTGAAAAGCTGATTACAGTTGAGTCTGCAGTAAAGTATGCTTTTGTTTCCAAAAATATGCAAACGAGGCCATTGGATCAATACTGTGACTGGATCAGACTAAACTCGGGTTGCCGAAAAGTCCATCAAAGTACAATAACCGTTCTTTAGTTAGGGTAAATATTAAATATGAAACAGAAAAATATATCTGTACCAAGAATAAAAGTCTACAAAAATTAATGGACAAATGGACTTTGTAATCTAATTTGTAATCTAATTAATCTAAAAGGATTTTGTAAGTAATTTATTTACATAAAGTACTTGTTAAATACATAGGCATAGTATTAGAATAAGCTGATGTAGGGATTGTATGATTGCATGTATGTATATGTGATAATTATTATCATTGTTGTACTTTGGAATTAATAAAAAAAATATATATATATATATATGTATATATATTTAAAAAAACAACAATAACCGTTCTTTACAGAACTACATTCATTTTTTCTCTTTTTTTTATTTATTTTCATCACTTACTTATCAGTACAATCTTTACAATGCGATACTTATACAACTTGCAAGTATAATACTTTCACTATTTTTTTTTTAACATACACACATACAGTTAACATTCACAAAGACAATCCACAACAAAACGGAAACTACGACTTGAAGCTGACAAAAAAGAAACCTAACACAGTAGAAACATTAGTGGTAACTAAAATTAAATGGGTGCGCAATCAGTCAAGTAAACAGAATTTTATATCATATTTAAAAGAGACGAGAAAACAGACCATTTTGTTTTGAAATCATTTTCGCGACCAGTCATACAAGAAATAAATTTTTCTAGACAAATTTTATCACGAGCTAGGAAAACAAATTCATTAAAGATGTAAAATTTACCGTTAAGAGCTTTTACGTAAAGAAAATACTTTCCAATAATGACTAAATGATTGAGGGCTAAACAGAATTTAGAATCATTATTAATAATGCCAAACATAATTTCTTTTGTTGAAAGCGATAATTTTGAGTTCACCATGCGTGAAGCCCGATCCAGAAACTCCTTCCAGAACAAGGTGGCTTGTGTGCACTCAGTGAAAAGATGAATGATGGTGTGATCTGCTGGACAAAAGGGGCAGCGTGGGGAGTCTTCTTTTTTCATTTTAAATAATAAGCTCTTAGTGCACAGAATATTGTGAATAATTTTGTACTGGAACATTGATAGCTTTACTTCTTTTGTTACTTCAAAAGGCAATAGATATAATTTTCTCAAATCATCCTTCTGGTAGCCGAAATTTAAGAGTCTTTTCTCACAAGTCGGCGGAGGCATTGATTGAAGAGACAGCAGCTTAGTATAAATTTTTTTGCAAGTCATTTCCTCTATTAATATTTGCGGTGTTAAGCTTTGTTCGAGAGAACAATTAAGGACATGCGGACAACCATGAATGGCATCAGAATACGGGCAGGGGACTGAAGGCAGTTTGCACTGTTGTACATAAACGCACATAACATAACATATGCACATGTTCTACAGAATGAGACCTCTACATAGCTATACCAAAACAGTACTCTGCTTCTATTAAGGTATTTGTATCCAGTTCACTTCCATATTTGGCTGTTCCTTTTCAAGAGAATAACTCGAATAACCATACCAGATTGCCAGAATAAAAGTCATTTTTTTCCATGACAGCTTTCCCTGTCTCGTACACTGATTGTGAGTGGATAAAGTTAACTTGCCATTCGCTCTGATGAAAGTGACTAATTTTTAGTGTTTCACTTAGACATATCTGACACATACAGCTGCAGCACCCACCGTATTATCCATAATGTATTGTGAAAATTTCCTTTCTTATTAGGGTATTACCACCTGTATTTGCAAAGATGAGGGGACAGTTTCCTTCTTGTGCGGCCATTGAACCCGAAATTGAGGGCACCTGGCAGAAATTCATGAACAATGACGAAATAGAGATCGTTGAAGGCCAGGAGAATTTCAGACTAAAAGCATTAGCTTTCGCCCACTGGAGGTTCGATAAGTTTGGTGGCAAGCTACTTGTATGTGACTTGCAAGGTAAGTTGCAATTTTTGACTCACAAAGGTGTAAAGACGTGGGCGTTTTCCATTTACCGGAAAAACGGGTTGTGTTAATTGTTGAATAACAGTAAGAGGTTTTCCAAAATCAGGAAACCAACCAAAAGAGATGACGATTACTATTTATATTTCGTTTCCTCTATCGTCTCTTGGTTCCAATCATTGTTTCTGATATGCATGATACTGGAAGCGGGAGAAATGAACAAATGTTCAGCAATTTTCCACATGTAATTGCTGCGATGTTTGTAATTGCTGTCAGACCTGGAGATCGCCTTCACAGATGAAAGGTCAATATAAAATGTACTGTATTCTTGGCTTGCACGTGACGTTTGGGTATCCGCCATGTTGGGGTTCCACCGCGGGTAAAATTTACATGTGTTTATTATGCATTTTGCCATCGCTGTGTACTGTACGATGAATTCTTTGGAAAATGAATGCGTCCCCTCGCTTGACGAGCTTTGTAGTAAGATCCCAATATTGTCAGAGTATTGCACTAAACTTGACGACAGCGTAAAACGAAGATACGTAGAAAAAATCGCCGCAATTGGAGTCGATCCAGTCACCATTCCCGATCAACAGTTTGACACGGAGTGCCTTCCTCCTATCGAAGCGATGGATTTGCTTAGCTACTTGGTTTTGGAAACAAGTTTCTACACGAAAGAGCAGTTCAAAGCATACAAGAGTTTGGAGGCCTACAACTTTGTGGTTTCAGGATTTTTATCAGGCATTCAAGGCTGTGTTGTCGCTGGAAAGCACGTTGTTACAGGAAAAGTGAGACATTCACAAAGAATGTATGACCCTTTGATCTCTGTGTGGGTTGTCGCCGAAAAAGACGGAATAGTCAAATCAGGGCTCTCAGAAACGTGCTCGCATGTTGCAAGTGTGTTGTTTTATATCGAAGCGTGGACGAGGATTCGCGGTAAGTTGGCCTGTACCCAAGTTAAATGTACGTGGTTGTTGCCAACATTTGTAAAAGATGTCCCATATGCAAAAATGCGCGACATAAATTTGACCTCCGCCAGAAAACTTAAAGCGGATTTGGATGAAAAAATCGATAGCTTAGGAGAGGCTCAGGCAACATCCTTCACCGGCAGCAGAAGAGAACTAACAGTGCAAGTTCCCACGGAGACTGAAATGAACACCCTTTATGAAAGTCTAGACAAATCAAAAATTAAACCAGTGGCTTTAAGTCTTATCAAGCCCTACTCTGACCAGTTTGTGTCAGAAAGCAGCAGTATCCAAACAATCCCAGACCTTTTTGACAATGACAATTTAAACCTCACGTACACTGATTTACTAAAGAAGTGCTTTAATGTAGAAATTTGCTTGTCAAGTAAAGACATTGCACAAATTGAGAGAGATACACAGAGCCAGGCAAATGAGAGTGCATTTTTTCGACATAGAGCGGGTCGTATTGGTGCGTCAATGAGTGGAGCAGTCTGCCGGACAAACCCAGCACAGCCATCACAATCACTGATCAAGACAATCTGCTATCCAAATTTATTTAAAGTAAACACAAAAGCAGTGATTCATGGGTGCAAACATGAAGCTGATGCAATTAAAGCCTATGAAGAAGAAATGAAAAACAGTCATGATGACTTTAAACTCTCGCAGTGTGGCTTAGTTATCAACCAAGAGTACCCTTGGATTCATGCCACTCCAGACTTCTTAGTATCTTGCTCATGCTGTGGACTGGGGTGCGGAGAGGTCAAATGTCCTATTTGTATTGACCGATGTGACTTTGACAGTTATGTTTTGAAGAAGAATGCTTGCCTGGAAATGGTAGCCAGTAATTTCCAGCTGAAACGAAACCACAACTACTTTTTTCAAGTTCAACAACAGCTTTTGACATTACCTGAACGGAAATACAATGATTTTGTTGTTTGTGCTTTTGACAGTTCTCACCGTGCAACAATTATCAAAGAGAGAATTTACCCTGACCATGGTCACTGGAAGGAGGTTTTGCCAAAACTTACCACTTTCTGGAGAACATGTATTTTGCCTGAAATTTTAGGCAGGTGGTACAAAAGAAAGTGTGACATTTCTGATAAGATACCACAAGCAGGTGTTAGAATTTGTTTCTGCAGAATGCCATCATGTGGAAACCCCCACTGCCCATTTGTTGAATTTCATCCCTCATGTTTAGCAATCTCACCCCCGCTACCAAGGGTGTGGTACTGCCCACACTGCTGCAGGCTACCACAGTTTAAGCGGTCGAAAAAAGGAAAGGATAAATCTCCAGAAATAATGGCTAAGGCTTTATCTCTCAACAGTATTTGTATTTGCCAAGCAGTGCCACAGTAATCTGACAAATTACAGTGTACTTGAGTGCGACAGCGATGATTGCCAGAGTGGAAAATTTTTTCACTTGACCTGCCTTGGTTACAAGAAATTGCCCAACAACAGCAAGACAACTTGGAAATGCACCGATTGCAAAACAAAACATGCAAAGCCATTTCATGCCAGCACCGCAGTTCCAGGGACATGTCAGGAAACTCCAGTTGCACCTACCACTTGTTCCTCTCAAACTCATGATGATAAACCTGCGTCCTATGAACTTGACAATGCACAAGAATCTGATCATGACAGTGAAGAGGAAAGTGCTGATGACATCGAGGTTACTATGGTTACAACTTGTGAATCTGAACGATATCGTACACTAAGAAATCTTGATGAACAAGATTATCAACTTATTATGTCCCCCCATGGTTGGCTTGATGGTGCAATTATCCACAGTGCACAGGTACTTTTGCAGAAAATTAACCCTTTGATTGAAGGTTTTCAGCGTCCTACATTAGGTCCAGTGCGAAATTTTAATGTAGTTTCTGGTGAATTTGTACAGTTATTGCATACAGGACACAATCACTGGGTTTGTGTCAGCTCTATAGGATGCCTTCCCGGAACAGTCAGACTTTTTGACAGTCTTTATCATGACATCATCTCACAAGAAGTTGAAGATCAGGTCAAAGACTTAGTATTAGCAGAGAGCTTCCAGAAACTCGAGTATGCACCCTGCCAACAGCAAAGAAATGGAAGTGACTGTGGGGTTTTTGCTATTGCTTTTGCGACAAGTCTTGTATTTGGATCCAATCCACAAAACCTGAATTTTGACATTACAAAAATGCGCCCACATTTAGTGGCCTGTCTTCAAGCTGGTCTGATGTCTCAGTTTCCATCGTTTTAAATTTTAGTGACTTACAAGAACCCTTGCAATAATTGCAGCATTAACATTTTTTAGCTACCTGGACAGCTATCTCACATTGTAAACTAAATAGTTTTTGAGACACACAAAAAAGCTTCAGGTGTAATTGATATTTATTTACAAAATAAACTGTTTCAACCAATTGGCCACCAGTAAGGTTTGACAAATTAAAATACTTCCCTTTCATTGCTTTACAAATCGTAATCCCCTTAACCCTTCACTCCCAAGATCTGAAATTCAATTCTCCTAACTGATGACCATACAAATCTTTGTTCTCTGTTCCTGAGAATTTGGTGTAACATAAAGACACTTTCCCATAGTTGATTATTTTCCAAATTCTCATCACCTGTCTCCTTGACAGAGTAGTAAAATCGTTAGGAGAATTTATTTGCTAGTCATTCCTGGGAGTAAAAGGTTTAAGTAATAATTTTCTAAAGTAGGCGTACGATAAAGAACTTCAACCTAATGACTTAAAAAAATTGCTTATATTTTTTTCTGCCTTAGCAGTATAGGCAAGAGTTGCGAAGGTACCAAATAAATAATTTTGGATGATCGTATTTCTATCTCATGGCCTTGTTTTCTAAATAAGAAAATAATGATAATTCATTGCAAAGAGAAAATTGACACTGATCGCTAATGGACCTTAGCAGCCATTAAGGGATATAAATCTAGTGGTGAACATTTAACTACCTTTCCTTTTCGTACAGTTATTAATGATCAATGATGTGGATATCTTTACAAATAAACAAACTGTTTAACTGGTCATCTCGCATTTGTCTTTTTTTCCCTTTTCGAAATGTGCACAATATCATAATTAATTAAAACTGGCTGTTTTTGGTTTTACAAGTTGTATTTTCAAATAAATGAACTGGGAATTACATGACAGGATGAACTTCTCATTGTTATAATCAATAAATTTCAACTTCTTGGGTTTAACATATAAAATAGCTTTACAACGACTCCCGGTCAATTTGTATTTTCAAATAAATCAACTGGGAATTACATGACAGGAGAAACCTCTCATTGTTATAATGAATAAATTTCTTTCAATTTCTTGGGTTTAACATATAAAATAGCTTTACAAAAGCACATTGTTACCTTTGGGAGGGGGGGGGGCACTCAACATATCTTTAGCTGGGGAGGTACGGCTCAGTCACTCATCTCCCAATTTTTCATAACCAGCTTGAGTCATAATACCCTGTCTCAGACAAGAATGAACATATTTATAAGAATTGTTTACAGCAAAGAATATGGACATCTAAAATGTCCTCTAAACGCCGGAGTTGCTTGTGGGTCAACTGTCTGGTGGTGTTTCAAAACTAATTTTCATTCTTTAATCTCCTCATTGAACCTCTTAGAATCCCATTTAATTTCAGGCGAAATCCATCTTTGAGACAAAAATCCCTAAAAACCATATTCAAATTGGCCACACAACCCCATAAGG
This sequence comes from Dendrophyllia cribrosa, assembly GCA_024195265.1. Taxonomy (NCBI): domain Eukaryota; kingdom Metazoa; phylum Cnidaria; class Anthozoa; order Scleractinia; family Dendrophylliidae; genus Dendrophyllia; species Dendrophyllia cribrosa. Next base: position 24,551,833 of record JAJLRJ010000007.1, read on the forward strand.
GACTTCCCCCAGGTGGTGGTACACACATTTACAACATTTTAAAATGTAACCAAAAAATTTCGAAACAGCATGGTTTACATAAGTACAATGGAATCCCAGTTTTGTAAATCCTCTATTTTTTAAAGCTTCTGATAACTTGGACCCGGAGTCATTTCCTCTCTTAAACTATTTTTAACCATTGATTTGAACTCTCTGATTTCTCAAACCAATGTACAGTAGCCTTAGAGGTTAAAAAAATTGGGATTCCATTGTATTTTGCACAGATTAATCTAATCAAATGGGACAATGGGGCCACATAGATTGACAAGTCCAGAGCAAACTCTGAGTATGCGGTCAATCATAGGTACCTGGATCTCAGGTTAAAAAATCTACTGACAAGGTATTCTCAAGAATAGTGTATTTCCTGCGTAAAAGTCCTATAACTCGTTCAACGTGGATCCTAACATGTGCGATCCCCCTTGTTCTTTCAACGTCAACAGGGTCCAGTTGTTCTTTTCCTTTAGTGAATGCTGGAATTACGAGTTTTGCTTGTTTAAGGGCAACACCATCGTGAACAGTGAATCCCCTGTCTGCCACAACTAGATCCCCAGGAAACAAGTTGTTGAGCAGCCCACAATTTTCCGTGAGATACTTGTCTGAGGTGCGTCGACCCCAGGCTTCTGAGACAAATGAGATGCAGCCTTGAGGGGTTATGCCGATGAGGACCTTGACTGTGTTGTGGTGTTTGTACGAGCTAAACGTTTGTGCTCTAGCCAGGAGGTTAGTCGGTTTTACACAAAAAACTTCAAAACAGTCAATAATGACGGTTGTCTTATTTCCAAACGAAAACTTAAAACACTGGGGCATGGTCTTCCAAAGTTCTTCCCTCTCTGGCCACCTGATCAGTGGGGACAACCGCACATCCATGATGACCAGCCAGTGTGCAAATGTCCTTGATACTGTGGACATAGAGACTCCAAATCGGTAGGCCAGGTCTTGGTGTGGAACATTGAGTCTCAATTTCATCAGTACCATAACCATCTCTTGAAATAAAGAAAGGGATTGTGTTCTTCGTTTGACATTTGGTGCAACATGATTAAAAGTGGCTTCCAGTACTTCATATGTTGGCAAACCAGTGTAGAAGGACACTTTCCCGTTATTCTCGTTGAAATAATTTTTGTCAAAAGGCTTGCTAGTCACTGACTCAGCAAACAAGTAATCAAACTCTTCTGTTTGAGTTGAGGCATCACTTCGTGGACAGTCCTTGATGGAAAGAGATTCCACGGAGCGATATAAATAATCGAAAGCTTCTGTTTGAGTAGAGCATGAGCTGTGTGTTGCTTGCTTGTTGGGATCTGATTCTTGCTGGTCTGTAGGTTGCAAGTCTAAGTTCTCCACTTGACCTTGTTCTGAACTGGTACTTGCACTTTCGATCTCAGCAGCAAAATCAGCAAGGGGAACTCCAGGCTCATTTAATTTCTGCTGCTTCAGCAAACGTTCTTGTTCCTGTTGTTCCGCTTGACGTTTTCGCCTTTCCTTTGACCTCTCTGCTCGAGCCTCTCGCGATTGGGCTTGATGTTGTTCACCTTGTGTCGCCGTTTTGTCATGGCCTAAATTGAGAGTGGGAACCCAGTCAATGTTGTAACGATCCCACAAAGGAGCTGCAGTTCCAGAATGGAAATGTTGGTCGCAAACTTTATCGCTGTTCAAGATTTTATCCGTAAGATCAGCACGGCTTATTGCAGAGATCCACAATTGCCGTCACTCGATACTCAATTCCTCAACTTCTGGGCCTTGATTTGTAATAATAGCTGGAACTCGATACAATCGGACTCCCTTACCTCGACCAGTCTTTCTAGAACAGCCAACGATCAGGCACATAGGCATTTTGAGGCAGCCGAATTAGAGAAAATCGCGTTGGTGACTACGTCGTCAACAAACTGGCCGCCATATTGGTTTTGGAACCCCAACATGGCGGATGAAAATGTCAAGTTGTACCAAAAGTCACGTGAGTGCAAGCCAGGAATAATATAAACAACTTTCTTTCGTAAGGTTTGTTATTACTGGTAACCACTGAAATTGTGGAGGAAGAATTCGAGACTAAGTCTTCTGCTATTTTCCAGCATAGCCAATCAATAGAAATCGGTAAATTTGATTTGATTGATATCGATTGTATATATCAATCGGTAAAAATCGATGGCACTCATTTGTTTTATTGATTGTTATCGATTTTTAACGAGTGATTTTTTGCTCTTTAAAATTGATTATAATCGCCTTATTTATTAAAATCAAGAGACAGCAAGTGAATACAATTTTCTTTTATTCAACACAACAAACGTTTACTGCCCAGATTCACTTTGACTGGCTTTCTCTATGCCAGTTGACTGCGACGTTGATGTCTTCAGTGGCGTAGCCAGCATTAGGCCCAGGCCTACAAATTTTTCAGCCCACCTTTGTTACATTTTTAAGAATTGGAAATGAAAAATTCAAATCCATTCTCTTTTATCAAATATTAGGATTTCGGTGCTGTCAAAGTACACATAAAATCACCAGAAAGTGAAGGATAAAGCATTTTCAAGGGTCAATATCGAACCCCCCTAGAAGCGGCCCTTACAGGCCGGA
>JAJLRJ010000007.1:24559433-24610933 GCA_024195265.1 Dendrophyllia cribrosa
GAGTTAACCTTACGATCAGGTGACCTTTTTTTTTTTCGAGTGGAAGCCGAATTTCGCTAAAATCAAAGGCTCCTTAGAGTCAACTCGTGAATACTAGAAATGTTAACGCGTGCTAACTGAAGTTTTATACATCCTAGTGATGGAACGAGTGAGCAGTAACGTAATATTGCGGGGTTTTTTTGGAAATTAAATGTAACGACTTTTGTCCAACGCAAACAAAAAAAAAACCAGTAATTTTCAGTTCGAAAAAAAAAAGAAGAAAAATCGGTCCCGACGAGAATCGAACTCACGTTCTACGGCTCTATAGTCTGGTCGCTTACACACTGCGCCACCCAGGATTTGACTAATTAACGAGGTCAAATTTTGTTATTTCAAGGAAGATATGCGGAAAAAGTTTACATCTGAGTGATAGAACGAGCGAGCGAGCGAACGAGCGAGCGAGCGAACGAGCGAGCGAGCGAGCGAGCGAACGAGCGAACGAGCGAGCGAGCGAGCGAGCGAATTGGCCGCCGTTTAATACCAAAATCCCGTTTATTACGCTTGCGCGTATTCACGGGTTAAAAAAGGCCGCCTGATCGCAGGTCAAGCGTGAGTGTAAACGAATACGGGCAAAAATACAACTTGACAAACTTGTTGAACAATAAACATACATTAGCAGCGACAGAGGACTCAATCGAAGGTAAAATCTTAACAAGCATAACGACATGTCTGTTATTTCGCTGGTTTCGTTTCGTTTCGTTTCCTTTCCTTTCCTTCCACAAGATCAAATTGTCGCTAGTTCGTATTTTCGTAAGTCCGAACTTTCGCTAGTTTGCATTTTTGCCAGTTTGAATTTTCGTTACTTTGAATTTTCGTTAGTCAGAATTTTCGTTTGCATTAGCGAAAGTTCGCGGCCATTTCGTTTCGTTCTGCCGCGCATTTTCATTCTGAAATTTCCGCGAACTTCGGCGATAATTCGCGGAGAACAAAGAACGAAATTCGTCGAAATTCGTTTGCATTACTTTTGCACAGTACTGTAAGTATCCAAATGGTCAATTATTAGTTTTATTATTGTTGTTCTTGTTAATCTATTCGGTGCCTAAAAATATACATGAAACAATTACTCAATTCTGATTGGCTAAGAGCAGTGCAGTTCAACTGTAACACCAGTGCAAATTACAAATTAAAAAAATTGATGCAAACATGTTTTGCAAAAAGAAAAATAGCCTGCGAGCAAGCTCTCGGGGTTTCGGGTTTGGGGGAGCGGAGAGCGAGAGCTTGCAACAATGTCTGAGAAATTTGAATACCGCCCCAAATACTTCCCGTGGTTCTCCATTGTCCGAGCTGTCAGAATTTGGCCAATCACCGCAAACCGAAACCGAGCATTAATGTAAACAGACATGAAAATAAAAAAAGTGTTGGTAACGCAACATACTTTACGACAGCCAGACTGTTTGCTTCACCAGTCTGAAGGTGTTTCTCTTTTGAATGCGTGTTTATAATTCTGTGAATAGCGAGATGTTTATATTGAAAAGGTTTCACTTACATATATGGCATGGTGAGTGAATGAAAGCAAAAATAAATCACCGGCCAAAACACTAGAGCTCTTTCAATAGCCGTTCAAATGGCTAAAAATCTTTTACCTGAACTGTCTCTAAGGGAACGACTGGAACGGAAAGCCCATAGTATCGTTTTTGCGTTAGAGGTCACAAATGCTGGTCGATAATTTTCTCGGCTGACCCAAAAAAAAGCTGAAACTTCGCCGATCTTAATTCTTCATCGGCAACAAGAGCCGCAGACATTCCAATACTTTTGGCTGCTGCTACCTGGTCGTCGATCGTCGATCAGATGCTTTGTAACGGACAGACAACCAACACTGTTTGATGCCTCGTTTTAATATTTGCAGCCGCGGCAGCAAACAGTTAAAATATAAAGCTTTTGCCATAGCCCGTCGGCAAAACAGCAAGGACATCGCTACCTTTAAGTAGTGCTTCAACTGCTTGACATTGCTCGGGTTTCAATTCCACAGGAAACTTCAGGGGCGCTTTCCATTCGACCAAAAATTCCGGTTTCAAATTCCGGGTATTCCGTGTGGCGAATGGAACAGTATTTTCCGGTTGGTTGTTCCAGACCATCACGTTTCAAGTTTCGCACGAAAATACAACAAACCAAAGCAAAACAGTCAAAACAAAATCTGACAAATGGCGGACTCGTTGCCTCTTTTACTTGCTTTGGAGTTATTCGACGACTCTGAAGTTAAAACGAACGGTATTTTAAGCGAGAACGATATTTTTTTCAGTGCAGCTAGCTGTTAATCATGTGAAGGAATATTTTTAAAAATCAAGTCGGAGACTACTTTCTCGTGATTTATTACATTCGTTTAATACATAAGCTTATAAGCATTTCTGTGCTACTTACCAGTCCTAGTTGTGGCCATATTTTCTGCTGTTGTACTAGCTATGTTACGTGAGCAATCATGCTCGAGTAAGAGCTGTAAGCTTTCGGTGAAAAACAAACACGCCGTGCACTGATATTGAGACGCCATCTTGATTCCAGCTCGGAGAAACTGGGCCGAGCAGGAATGGTCGAATGGAACAGTATTTTCCTGAATTTTATTCCGAGAAATTTACGTTCCATTCACTTCCCAACCCGGAATTTTTGGTTGAATGGAAAGCGCCCCAGATATTTAGAAAAATTCTCGCATGCTTTATGAATGCAATCTCCTCCGCTCTCTGTTTGTTTGTCTTGATCACGACGCACAAAGAATTGACACCATGACAATGTCATCATCAAATTAAATCTCAACCAATCAGCATTTTCCGTCCACTTTTGGACGGAGACATTCAAATTTCTGAGACATCGTTGCAAGCTCTCGCTTGTTTCCCTCCCCCCGCCCCCACCCCCACCCCCACCCCCAAAATCCCGAACCCGAGAGCTTGCTTGCAGGCTAAAAGAAAAATGGACGCAAATTTTTTCATGTATATTTATAAACAGGCAATCATACGGTTTTCTCATTCAATTTAGGATTTATTTGCACTTGTGAGTTTTTCAAACAGCTCAAATTGCACTCGCCATCATGGTGGTACATCTATGTTACCAAGGCCAATGAAAATAAAAGGACCTTACCGAATCTTACCACGATTTCACTAAGTACAAGTAATTTTCATATTCATATATTCTTATATACCTTTCATTTGGAGACCTAGAAAAATATTTCCCATCATATTTACTTGTGAATAATAGTAATTGCTGTCAATGTAAAATTTTTTCTGCATTTATTGTTTGCCTTGTTTTGTTTATCGTTTCGTATCTCTTGTGAACATGAAAATCAACTCCTTCGAGTTACAAATGATGAAGTAAACGTGTTTAATTGAATAAGTACATTTTGACAACGGGCCAGAGTGAGTCGAAAATCGGCCATAAATAACTTTCTATGTTTTCATCCGATCAATCTAAAATTTTAGACCTGAATAGATCTCATTACCGAGGTATGCAAGATTTTGGTTTTTCATTTTAAGGGATTCATAACTGATTCTGAAAGAGCATGTTTCTACTACTCCAAAACTGAAGAGATAACTGAAATATGTTAATTCAGCTAAAAGATATCATTACTTGTATTTTGAAATTCCCGCCATTTTTTTACTAAAAATAGCACAAATTGAAAGTTCGAGTGATTATAACTGTACTCAATTAAGATATTTCAGTTACCTCTTCAGTTTTGGAGTCGTGGAAACATACTCTTTCAGAATCAGTAATGAAATGTTTCAAAATGTGACATTTAAATTTTGGCGCCAAGTTAGTGACATCATTTTCCCGCCAAAAAATCCCTTAAAATGGAAAACCAAAATCTTGCGTACCTCGGTAATGAGGAGATCTGTTCTGGTCTAAAATTTTAGATTAATCGGATGAAGACATAGAAAGTTATTTATGGCCGCATTTGTGGTGGCAGATTTTCGACTCCCTCTGGCCCAGCGTGTTTGTTCATTGTATACCAGCTATTTTTATACCAAAAACAAACAAAGAACGTTTTCCGTTAGAAATCAATAATACCGATTTGACAGACCAAATTGTTTTATCGATTTCTACCAATTTACGTTACCAAAGTGATTTTTATCGATTTTTACCGGTACCGATTTTTATCGATTGGCTACGCCGGGGCTATTTTTAATTAACAGTTGATGATATGGCTATTGAAGGTCATTGTAGGTCGTTGTAGCTCATTCCTCATTTTAATAACTACGAACAAAAAATATAAATCCTTTTTTAAAATCCTTTTAGTGAGCAGTTATTACAATAGACACTGAACAATTTCGCGTCTTTTCTTTGTAGGAAACCATGCAAGATGTTCAATTTGAAATGGAAGACAAAGGAAATGTAGACGTGGACAAGACATCTATAACTGATGCAAAAGACGCCGCCGAAGCCTGATAAGCATATTTGTCTAGACTTGTTTTAATAAAACATGTGCGCGTGAAACAAACATTCATTTAGCAGTTCATTTTCAAAGCGAAAACATGCCTCCCAAAAACTCCAAAGTAGTGAAAAGCACAAATGACTACATCCAAGAAGAAGCTGCAATAAACAAGGGCAAACGCAAACGTGCCATTGAGAGTGACGATGAAGATATTTAAGATGAGCCCACAGAAAAAGACATTCAATTCATCAACGACACAACAGACAACACCCTGGAAGATGTACATCTGCAGAATAGAGGCGTCTCAGTGACAGACGAGCTGGAAGAAGCTGCCTTTGAGTTGGCAACTATGAAAAAACGTCAGTGCTGTTGCCGCCACCCCAAAGAAGACAACACCACTTTCAAGGAACAGTCAAAGAAGCACAGATCCTTAGAAGAGGAAAGAAAGAAAGGCGACAAGCTGGAACACAACGATTGCAGCCCCATGCGTTACGCCCATTTCTACAAGCAGTAGCTAAGATGGTTCACCCCAACTACTGGTGCTCTAACCGTTGTTATCTGCCCTTCAGAAAATGCACTTGCTGGACAAACTCGCCGCCTTCCTGCATTGTTCACGGCGAACCCTGCAAACTGATAGACGCCCCACCAAAAGCTTCAGACACCCAAATGAAGAATTACTTTTTCTATGTCTGCAACCGCACCCAAAAGGAAGGCAGTTGCGGCTTTGCAGTGTGCGCAGATGTTGATAGCAAACAGGGAGTGCTACTAACTATGATTTACAACAACAGAGCCAAAAAATGAACAAGATAAATCTGAAGAATGACTCCACTGCCAACTGCACTTATCAACTTGCCTTGCAGGAATACAGGAATAATAAATAATGAACTTTTGTGTTTCACGCATGTTTTTTTTATTATAGTGAGTTTTGCATGTTTTTTCAGAAAACGGCATGTGTGACTTTTTGCATTTTCAATTGTTTTTATTAATCGATATTATGACGTTTACATCATCATTAGCAAGTGACATGTAAATAATACAAAATCGATGGCATTACAACTTTTTATAAAACAAAAATCGATAGTTTTTACATCGTTGCTAGCATGCTACACGTAAACTACAAAATCGATACCTTTCTATACTTTACAATAAAACCATGTTTTTCTCTCCAGAAAACGACACGTGACTTTTTACATTTTAAAATATTTTTGTTAATCGATATTCTACGACTTTTACATCCTCATTAGCAAGTGATACGTAAATAATACAAAATCGATGGCATTACAACTTTTTATAAAACAAAAATCCATAGTTCTACATCGTTGATAGCATGCTACACGCAAACTACAAAATCGATACCCTTCTATATTTTACAATAAAACAAGCGGTCATCAATGTATAACGCTTGCAAAAGGAAATGAAATAAAAAATGTCTTAATTTGTGTCTGTTTTAAATTATATACGATTAACGGGGGAATTGGGTTGTCGCTATTAAATTTTCTACAAAATCCCTTGTACTGCTCCTCGTTGATTTTCTTATTTTCGTATTCTAAATGTATGTTGGCGTCTTAGTTTTTAAAGAAAAACATGATTTAGGTAGCATTACATATTATCTTCTATGATTTATGTTAGATGTGGTGTAATCTCGTATTTACAAGAATAGATCGCATGTACAAATTTCTAGAAGGTACCATGTAGTAATGTTTTTCCTGCCATTTGTCACTTTTTATAGCTGTTTATAAAAGGCTCATATTACATTACTGAATGTGAAAAGTAAAAATATTGTTGTAGTGACTTGTTGAATAACGTGATTTGTGATTTATATTGTTTAATTAGACCACTTTATGCTAAGAAAAATAATAGTGGAGTAGTTAAAAGCTAATGTTGGAATTCTTAATTTCTTATGTACGTTTAAATTTTAATTTCAGTAGTCATAGAGTTCTTTAATTTTTAACTTCACTAAATCTTCAATATTTCTTATTTCTCTTAATTTTACAAATCCTATGAGAAAAACTTTTTCCTCCCAAACATACCCAAACATTTAAAATACAACCCATAACATAGAATCACACAATCCAATTACCTGGAAATCGGTGACCTTAATAAAAATAGCCCAGTTCTCATACCAGTTATTCCTTCCCTTCTCCCCTCTTATTCCCCATTTACACCTGCCACACATCCTATACTTTTAAAGATCTCCCAACAAAAAGGTCCACCCCAATCAATTAGTATAGCCACAGGTAATTTGTACCGAACATTAGATACACATGGCTTTAATGAAAAAAGCTAAAAAACAAATAAATAAATCAAATGAAACTTTTAATTTTTACAATTTACTACTGCTGGCAACATATTAAATTAAACCAATCTTTTTTACCTTCTATCTTCAGCCCTTTTAAATATACAAGATCGTAATAATGTTCCATAAAACACAGATCTCGTCAGCACAATTATAAACAAAACTTTACAACTCGTACAAAAAATAAGCCATCCAGTGACCAACTGACTATAACTATCGATATCACCAAATAATTCACTAAAATTATCCACATAACCAAAAATAATTGCTATCAACCCAATCTAAACCCACCCTTTCAAATATCAGAAAACGAACAACACCAACCTAATAATATAAACCCTTAACAGTCCGATTATAACACTCGTAGAGTTCTTGTTATTCAAGGCATGGGTATACACAGTCATGTATATGTATATTGGTTTTTAACTCCTAATATTTTTTTGTAAAACAGGTCAGTTTTCCAGAGCTGGTCCCTGCAGAATTTAGTGCTCGTAAGCTTGATAGCAACTCCCTTTATGCAGGTCCTGGTACAACTTTGCAGCATCCATTGTCACAGTGTACCCGGTTGGTGACAGATTCCACACCTCTGCAAATCTTCAACCAAAGGGTGAGTGTGCCAAGAGTGCCGAAATCACAGCAAAAACCTCAAGCATCCGCGTAGTTCAACAATGCAGCCTTTCCCTGTTCACTATGTTTTCAATTTTCTAATGGATTTCTATCACAATTAGGATATTGTTGCAAGACAAAGAAAACATTTGTCATCGTCACTGAAAGACAGTCAGAAATAAAGAGATTTATTGTCTCTTATAACTGACATTTATAACTTTTATGCTTATGATTTGTATACAATGTAGGTGTATCAGTTTTCTTCATATTTGAAGTTTATCTAATCTAATCTATTGCATGAATTCATGTTTGAGTCTTATTGGGCATGACAACAGATAACAACCTTTGAAATAATCTAAACAAATTTTATTGTGTCTGCTGTTGTTATAGTCTCCTGCACAACTGTTTCTTTGGGTTGTCATGAAAAACGTCTCCCTCACTAATGGCTACTTCGATCTGAACCATACTAATCAGATTCCGTGAATGAAATGTGGTGACAGATGTGCTAGACAGAGTGATTTGCCCTATTCCCAACCATGTTTAGAGTAGAATCAAAACTGCAGTCTTGCTTTACCTTAAAAAATCTATACATGGAGTATTCAATCCTTACAAAAGACGGTCAACTTAGACCGATGAGTCCACAATGGACGCTGAGGAAGAACACCGACTTCTTGATGAGACAGAAGGTCAAGCAAACGAAAGCACCATTCCTGACTCGAACAAGCGAATGAGAACAAAAACAGGAACAGTTAAGCAAACCACCACGCAGAGCCTCCAAAGTTGCCCCTTTTGAGACAAAGATTGAAAAATCAAAGACCGCCATACAGAAGTTGAAAGAGCATATAAGGAGCAAAACATGTCCAGAGACACCAAGATATAACATGGGTGCAAAAATCATGTGAAGTTCCACCAAAGACACATTGATGGTCTTCAGATTAAACAAAACAAGGTTACCGTATTTATTCACTTATAAGACGCACTCGGTTATAAGACGCACCCTAAACTTTTGAAGGCGATTGTGACAAGTAAACAAACTGAAAATTTCACCCAAATACCCTGTTATAAGACGCACCCCAAATTACGAGATATTTTGTTGAACACGCTCGCTTTACAAACAACAAATTGCTTTCAAAAGCTACGAGTCCAGCCAGATTCTAAACATGGACGAGACCCCAATGAGATTCGAGTTGCCTGCCACGAGAACACTAGAGTTTACTGGAAGCCGAACAGTACCGATCCTTTCCTGTGGCGGCGATAAACAAAGCTTCACGGTCGTCCTAGCGGTGAAGGCGAACGGAGAGAAACTGCCACCGAAGGTGATATTTAAAGACGTTCGTCAGCTGCGAATCGAGGTCCCGAGGAGAATGCAGGTTTCTGTGCACAAGAAGGCCTGGATGGACGAAGAAGGTACTTTGTTCTTTTTACTGTTTAGTTTTCAGAGTATTCAATTACGGCCACGAATTATTTGAAGTCCGTTTTGGAAGTCAAGTTAACCTCACAGCCTGGGAGCGAGGTTAGGAATTTGTTCGATTGTTTCTGACGTAATAATTTCAAGCACGTGCGTTTTAGCACGTTCGCTCTTTGTTGAAATTGCCACGGCTTGTTTACAAACTTGTTCACCGTAAGTTCGCCGTAGCAGTGCTGTAGCAGTGATATTACAAAGTCTAGTTTTTCACGAAGTCATATCTCAGTTGTTTTTCTAAGCGTTTAAAGTTTGTTAAATTTGTTGTTTCGAGCGCGTGCTTTTAGCATCGTCGCTTCGCTTCATCTCGGGTTTGTTTACGTTCAATACTGTCAAAACGCTAATTAGAAAATCATGTTTTATTAGAGTCTAACCAGAGTTTCTTTTTTAATTTTTAGGAACTAAGGAGTGGATTCGAAAGAATCTTCGATTCACGCCAAAGCATTGAGGGCTTCTTGTGTGGGATTCCTTCCGCGCACATTTGACTGATGCCGTAAAAGATCTTCTCGCCAGACGAAACGTCGATGTTGCCGTAATTCCCGGTGGCCTTACTCCAGTCCAGCAACCCCTGGACAAATGCATCAACAAGCCATTCAAAGCGAAGATCTTGTTTATTCATTCTCATCTTAGTTGAACATTAATTATAAGGAAATTGGAAAAGTTAAATTTTGTTGCGGGAAAATACTCGGTTATAAGACGCACCCCGAGTTTTGAGAAAATTTTTATCGAGCAAGCACAAATTTTCGTAAAAAATGGTGCATCTTATAAGTGAATAAATACGGTAAGCAAGATAAGTCTTGCTTTAAAAAAACCGCCAATGTTTTTCAAACTAGAGAACAAAGGTTGGCAACAGCGACTAGAGATGACAATGTAATGAAAAGTACTGATGTGATTAAGTTAGCAACAGACCTCCAGGCTAAGTTCGATAAGTTCTCGCAAATGATAACTGTTTAAGAATAAACAAAGTTAATTGTATCCTGGTGTTTTCTCTGCCTCTATCTAACAAGGGAAAGGAGAAAAGATTTAAAAGTGATACACTCACTGAAAGAAATCACACACTTGTTGCATGACCAAATGTAAGAAAATCGCGGTAAAAGGTCCGTGATCACGCTTAAGGTCAGAGACGAGATATTTTTAGAAGTACAACGTGAATACTAATGGACATTAGCGTTGATGAAAGCCAGGGAGACTGATATGTAGAAAGCGATTCTCTTCCTGGAACACCTGTTAACATTTATAGCTCCCCAATTACCCATGTTTCGTAAGAGTGTGAATGAAATCCGCGTTGAGAATATTGTCGTTTTGAATGGACTTGACAGATGCTGTCCTTGTAAAACAACCTGTTCATGTTCATGTGCTGGGTTTGGTTATTGAAGTTATGTGACCCGCAGTATGTTTATCCACCAGAAGCGCAGGCTCAGACGCCTTGCAGTTGATCATCGGCGCTGTTCACTCTTTCTACTCCTTCTAGAGGCTTCCGGGCTTATACCTTCTCAACACCTTCAGGGGAAGTAGAAATCGACAAGGCCCTCTGTTCCATCATGCTAGTCTGAGACGTGAAAGGAGGAGAAAGCGGAAGAGTTCAAGCAGTCTTAATCCGGAAATCAGTGTTTTACCGGCAAAAGCTTCTTAGAAGTGCTCCAGTCAGAAAATGCAAGAAAAGCCAGGACTTTGGCTTAGAAGCGAAAACAAAAAAACACAAAAGCCACAGCCAAAACGATTGGAAGACCTTCTTGAAGAAAAAGAAATCTACACTTGCGGAAAATGTGGGTAGAAGTACAAAGCCGATGAAGAGTGGGTCGAATGCGATTTTTGTAGTGATTTCACTTCACGTGCACCGAACTCCCGGTATTGGACCTCCCAGTAATTGACTAATATTTTCCAATAGATGCACATACAAGGGAAAGCAGTCCTTGCTGCCACTGAGCAACAATAGCTGGTAACCAACCCAAGACTAGACTTGACTAGACACTGAAGAAAGGCTCAGCCCGAAACGTTTGTGTTATAAATGACATTGACACTTTTTAAAAGATTTACACCTTTTTACTTCAGGATTTAACCACAGTGTCACACATCACTGAAAAACATTTTTGTTTTCTCCATTTTGCAATACTAGACTAGTACGGGTTGGTGATCAATACCAACCTTCTGAACTTTAGATATCTAAAAACTGCATATCACAGTTAAATCATAACATCCATTTTAAATTTCAGTGCATGAACATGTATATTATTGGTTTCCCAGAAATATTTTGAAGTCATTATATAGGCTTGTATGGATTCAAATGTTTTTTTACAACTCATCACTAATATGTAGTTATATTAAGACAGTGTTGTTCATCCGATCATTGTACTAAGCTTTGAGAAGCAAAGGGCCAATGTTAGAAACCCTTCTGATGCAGCTATTAAAAATTTATCACCTGTACTAACATAAAATCAAAATACGGGTAGGACTAATCTGCGGAACTGCAGACCGCGGAACCTGCGGAACCTAGATTTTTTTTTAATAAAATGACAGTACAAATCATAAAATGGTCCACAAGTGGTTGATTTCTCAATAAACAGTCAGAAGAAAAAGAGATAAAGAAACGAAATGGGCAAAAGGGTCGGGAACCGGACAAAATAAATTAAGTCACGCGTCACGCAATTGTACGCGTAGTTTTGTTGTGAATATCGAATCAGGATTTCAGTTTTCGATTGACAGTTCTCCTTCACGTCAAAATGGCCGAATGGCGGTCTACTCTTAGGTGAGTAAAACAATCTTTTGCTGAGTTAATTCGATTGCATTTTAGAAGTAGATTAATGCCTCTGACCTTTCTTGAAACAGGATGCAGAAGCCTGAAATAATCGATTTGACTGAGGACAGGTAGGGAAACGTGGACTTTGTTTCAAGTCGCGCACATGTCATGTGGATAATTACCTTCAGGTTTTTATGCTGAAAAAGTATTTTCGTTAATCGATTTTCGCATTTCTTTGCATGGTAGAAAATAGGTATTTTAAAGAGATTCGTACGTAAGAGATTAACACGTTAATAAATAAAAGTTGTGTTTACGGTTACCGTACAAGCCCATGAAATTAATAAAGCAGTATTATCACAGCAAGCACAGTTTAACAACAACGGGCTACAAAATGAAACAGAACATTCATTTGGGCAGCATGTTTAACCTTCGCAGATTTTTCACAGATAGCATGACGAGCGTTAGGAAAGGTAGGAGATACAAGTATGATATAAAATATAATTTATGCTTTTATAAAGGCTAAAAAAATGAGTTGGCGTTTCCTTGCCCCTTCACTCCATCAAGAAGAAAAGTCGTTAATATATCATTTCCCTGAATTTTTTAACAGCTTATTATAGTTGGGAATTGTCATGATATCATAGTCAAAACTCGATCGGAGGTGAATAAATCAACACTACCTTTGGTAATCCTCAATTTTCCCACCCTATTTACGACATTGAACCCGAAGATCTTTGTACGAGCATTATACTGGGGTGATGTGACATCAAAGGTGAAATCAAAACCGATTTTAAATGTACATACATGAGCAACTTACCGCACTGCTGAATACAAAGTACCGAGAAGTGGTTCAATTTTATCTTTTTACCTTCAATATTATCTTAATCATTTCACTTTCTTTTACTTTAATGAACCCTTAACATGAAATTAAACAATAAACGGTATTTCAGTACAATAAACTCACGCCGTTTTAAGCAAATGAAAGATCCTCGCAGTAATGTACTCAACTTAAGCAGTTGAGAAAAGCAAGCTTAAAATGTATATTTCATATGCTTAAAATGTATATCTGCAGTACAAATATTCCATATATTCATCACATAAACTCACGGTGTTTTGTACTGTAACAGTTTGCTAGGAGAACTGTCAATCGAAAACTGAAATCCTGATTCGATATTCACAACAAAACTACGCGTACAATTGCGTGACGCGTGACTTAATTTATTTTGTCCGGTTCCCGACCCTTTTTCCCATTTCGTTTCTTTATCTCTTTTTCTTCTGACTGTTTATTGAGAAATCAACCACTTGTAGACCATTTTATGATTTGTACTATCATTTTATTAAAAAAAAATCTAGGTTCCGCAGGTTCCGCAGGTTCCGCGGTCTGCAGTTCTGCAGATTAGTCCTACCCTCAAAATACACCGTCGTTTCATATGAAATGGTGATGCATTTTGCTTGTTATAGTTTAACAATATATAAGTATTATTTTTACTGTTAAAAAATAACTTACCTGTTCCTTTCGTTTCGATGTTCCACACTCTGTCAAGATGTTTCGGCAAGAATGCCATCGCCTTTCAACTAGTATCTGCATTCACTGTTGCGAGAATATTGCGGAATGCAACATCAGCAAGTGATGTGTGGAGTATGTGGGCTTCTATCTTTTTATTGTTGAATATAACAATTATTATATAAAATGGGAATGGACTAAACTTGTTTAGAGACTGAATGATTTCATGATGTTAAAAAGTGCTAATTGAAGACTGTTGCATTTTTTTCAACATTGTTCATATATAATATGCCCTGTTCCATGCATACATACATACATGACATATTTTGTGCCTGCACCAAGGCCAATGAAATAATAAAGTCTGGATCATGCCAAAAAGAGCAAAATGAATCATTAATGTTACCATGCAATTAACAAAATGAATTTTATCTATCACTTTTAGCGGAAAGTTCGTTGGGTATGATTTTTTCAGAAACAAAATGTGTGTGATATTCTATGAGCCTTTTCCTGCTGGCTCTTCGCCAAGGCATTCCACACAAGGTCCATCTAATGTTTCTGAGTGGTGGGAATCAGCTCCTTTGTGGCTCATCTGCATAAGTTTTCCTGTTTGTATAATTGTTAGCTTTAAGACATAACATACATGACGTGTGTCAGTTTTATTGGTCGTAATTCATAACATATAAACTTTTGACCAGTTCCCCAACTTAAAAATAAGAGTTTTCAATGGAAGGGTTGCCTGGAAAAAAGCCCTTAGTGACTTCAGATAAACTGTTAAGATTCTCCTTCCAAATTGCTTTGTATTCCCTTGGGAAACACAGGAAGAATTTGATGTTGCATCAAGTCAGTTAGGGCATTGTTCCACGCACCCTTTCAACTGATCTACAGTGTACCTTATGTCTAAAGTCTGTTGATATTAATTTTAGGATTCGACTTAATGTGAAAAATTTATTTAAAAAAATATTTTAAGCTGAGGCAAAATTGTTAATATTATTGAAATAAGAATAATTAATGTCGCATTTCTCACAATATTTTGCATACACGTTCAATTTTTACTTTTATTCAATTGTATTATTTAATTCAATACTATTGGGTGACTATTTATACTAATCCCTTTTCATTGCATTTAACTTGCAGTAAAAAAATTCAACAGAGCCTTACATGCACAAATGGTGTTGTGTTTGTTAATGATTCTGACATCAATAAACAATTTGCAGAATTCTTTTTGCAAGTACAGGGCATGTTAATGTCAGGATCAAACAAAGAAGGCATGAATGCTCCTTGTGCTGCTGCTGCATTGATTTTGTGCAATTCTCCTGAGATAGCATGGTATATTGAACACCAGTTTTGAAATTCATATTAAGCTGTATTAATTTATTGGAATAGACAATTAACAGTTTGTCAAAACTACACTTAACCATTGTACGACACCACACAGCCACTTACCAAATTACATAAGAGCAGCAAATAGTGGTGATCCGGGGTGCCCTTTGAATGGCCGAAGAAAACCATACATCATCATATTCAAGGGTAAAGCGCATTTTGAATGTAATGATGGTTTCATGCTGGTTGGAGACAAATTACAATATATTTACCGTGGCTGTTTGTCTTGTTTCATGCAGAATTCCCAGTTGCCAATTGTCTATTGGAATAGACAATTAACAGTTTGTCAAAACTACACTTAACCATTGTACGACACCACACAGCCACTTACCAAATTATATAAGAGCAGCAAATAGTGGTGATCCGGGGCGCCTTCTGGATGGCCGAAGAAAACCATACATCATCATATTCAAGGGTAAAGCGCATTTTGAATGTAACGATGGTTTCATGCTGGTTGGAGATGAATTACAATATATTTACCGGGGCTGTTTGTCTTGTTTCATGCAGAATTCCCAGTTGCGATAATGGCTTTTACAATCATAAGTGATTGGCTGTCCCAAAATTGTCTAGAAAAAAAAGTCAAGAGAGTTTCAATGCAAGTTTCTTCATCGAATCATTGTCACCAAAAAGGAATTATTTCGATATGGAATCAAAGACAACGGCTATTGTTTACATTGTGGAGAGCTGGATTCGATTGACTATACTTTCATAGAATGCCAATTTACTTAGTATTTTGTCCGCCAGGTCCGGATTGGTTCAACACTTCTAACAATGCTAACTTTAACCCTGTGTCAGAAGAAATTTTGTTTGGTCTATCTAAGCAACATGCTGCTGAAGGTGTTGTGAGAAAGTTCAGTTATACCCTTCTATTTACGAAATACTACACGTATATCTACTCAAGCAAGTTAAATGAAAATCCAATTATTATATTGGAATTTATTATTAATGTCCTCTTTAAATATAAAATAGAGAAGTTAAATTGATTATTTTCCCTTTATTGAGATTTTTTCCCCTTATCCTTGGTACATTGTCGTTGTTTTGTGTTTTATTGCCCGGTAGAGTAAAAAGTGTTTAGTTATTATTTCAGTTATTAAGTTATAAGTCATTAAGTTTATGCTGTAATAATAGTTGCAACTGTTACCTTGTATATCATTTGTTGGAATGTGAATAAAAAGTGTAAAAGAAAATCATGTGATTGGGGTTCCATTGAGACAGAAGGCCTTCACTGCATTCTTGATGTCCAATCCAATAGAATTTTAATTGAGTTTGATTTACTCAAGTGATTACAGCAAGCTCGCTCTTCAATTGCATTCAACTGCCGAAATCAATCGAACTCCATCCATAAGGATTGAATTCGCATATTTTGCTTTCTGTCTTGGATTGAGTTGCGGTTATCAAACGTTTGATTGACAATGCCGGGGATGACGGGAAGTGAAATGTGCAAATGCAGTCCACATAGCTCCAAGTAAAAAAATAAGATTAGTCATTTTAAAAAGCATGCCATGTCATACTGGTTTTTTTAGTACGATACATGGAACACAGCCTTGAGAAAGATTAGTTCCATTGAGTTATTACAGTAAGCTTGCTGTTCAATTGCGTTCAACTGCCAAACTCAATCGAACTCTATCCGTAAGGATTGAATTCGCATATTTTGCTTTCTGTCTTGGATTGAGTTGTGGTTATCATACTTTGATTGACAATGCCGGGGATGACAAGAAGTGAAATGTTTGAATGCAGTCGACACAGCTCCAAGTAAAAAAAAGGTTAGTCACTTTAAAAAGCATATCATGTCATAGACTGTTTTTTAGTACGATATGAAATGTCTTTCTACATGGAACACAGCCTTGAGAAAGATTTTGTTACAATTTTAGCGTGACTTTCTTCTAGCTGTTACAAGAACTTCCAACATTAAAGACGCACACCTCTCACTTGTCTTGGGTGGACAGCTAGAACTGATCATGAGGGTGTCTGCCCTAGAGACACATGTAAAAATACTCATGTTTTCTTTTTCCTGGATAATTTTCTCTGCAGGTCTGTTAGATATCGGCTATAGCAATTGCCCTTTGCCAGCTCCATAATTATGGAGAAGAAATCAGGTAACTTTGAAAAGCTGATTGCAGTTGAGTCTGCAGTGAAGTATTCTTCGTTGTTTTTATGCAAACTGGAGTTAAGTCATACAAATTACTAGCATATTTGAAACATCTCTATCTTTTACAATTGCTGTCTATAATTATCCATAAGCTATCCCTTACAACACTGAACTAGTAATTTGTTCATTATACGCGAGGTTTGTAGAATACTATGAAAAGGCGTGAGACCTTCCATTGGCTTAGGATGAAGAAATATGCCGTTTATTTTCTACAAGAAGTTCATTCTGCAAAAGACAAAGAGCACATGTGGTTTGCAGAGTAGGGGTATTCTACCGTATTTAGCAGCTTTTCTAGCACCAGCGTAGAAGTATGTGTGCTTTTAAAAATGAAATCTTTTTCCAATCCAGAGGGAAGGTTCGTCATAGTTGATATTAAGAGTGAGTCCACCAAAGGACCAAGTGTGGCACAAGCCATCTCTCCGATTTCTACAAAACTTTGCAAGTACAAAAGTTTTGATAAAAGATTAAAAAATCCAAAGTAGTTATGTCTGCCATTATTCCAAGATGAACTGCCCCCCCTAGTTATTTAGTATAAAATGCATACAGTTGTAACACTCACAGGATATAAAGGAATTCATTCAAACATTACATGTGTAATGTTTGTCCCTTAAGTAACCTCCAAACACAAATTCAAGAGACTGTGGTAGCAGCTGTCAATCAACAGACGTTAATCATTAACCCTATCCCCTATCAAACATTTCAAAAATGCCAAAAAATGATTGATTTAACAGAAAGGCATTAAGACTTGATATGTCCAATTTGTCTCGTTTTGTCCTTATTGATCTTAAACTGTCCCTAGTGTCCTTGTTTTGTCCTTTTTGTCCTCGTCTTTTTAAGCTGAACCTTTTGTTAAAGGTCTTTATCTGCGTTAAGATTTCGAGCTGTTAACATGGTTACACAAGTGTGTCGCGATTGCCCAATTCCGGGATGCGGAGCAAAATACCTCATGAAATTATCTAATCATCTCACTGATGTGCATCAACTGGATCACATTCTGCGAAGAAAGTACCTGCAAAAGGCCAAAATACAACCCAAGGTTAAAGTGGTTATCTATCATGACACGGCAAACAGCAAAGACTCAAGACAATGTTCCACAAGTAAAACATGTCCATCAACTCAACAAGAAGAAAAAAGCGTTGTTTATCATCTATCTTCACCTAGAAAAGCAACCAAAACCGCCAAACGTCGTAAAAGAACAACACATTCACCTCCCTGGTAGTTAACTTTGTAAAGTGTATACATAATACGGTGACTGTAGGAAATGCCAACTATACAAATGGCGTGGATTGAACCAAATTCAAAGTGAGAATCATCAACTCTATTCTGTGACTTTAACCAAAACAAGTTTATCTCCCTATGACGACAAATGCTATATTTTACCAAACGGATGTGAGACACTGACTTATGGACATTATAAGATCAACGCTTCTTAAGATTTGTAGCTCGGTAAACATGTACACCTACAGCTAATTGTAAATAGGCTAAAGAGCTTTTTGTTGACATAATTTTCATTGTAGTCGTTTGGAACTATATTTGTAACTTTGATGGGTATATTAATAAATTCAAGTTGAAATTAATGACAACTGTCTGTTTTTCCTTGGTGATACAGTCGACACTCTCGTAAGCAGACAGCTCTACTTATGGCTGCTTTGTTTGAAACCCCGTTTTAACTCCCATACAAACTCTGTATTTTTACATTCTCGTAAGCGGACATTCCCGTAAGCGGCCGCGGACACTTTCAGAGTTTACGACTTAGACTTTTTCTTTGTTTTTAAGCTCCCGTAAGCGGACACCCCAAAGAAAATCCTATTAACAACCTCTGTATCTTGTTTTTATCAATCAACTTCTTCTATCGTAACTAACCAGACTAGTATAAACTGAAGCGAGTCTATCTTTTTGTCGAGGGTCGAGAGTAACAAAATAAATAACAAAAATATAAAAAATAACAACAAAAATTCAATTAATAAAGAATTTAAGCGTTTTAAAGATGCGATAAGGTGGGGGGTGGGGGGAGGTGGGGGAGGGGGGGGGGACAAAATAGCACATGGACATTCTAATTCAAAAGAAATCCACATCGAAGAAACATGACAAAAAAACCGAGATTTCAGTCACAACAGCGTCGATTAGACTCATTTGCTATTTCTAATTTCTAATTTCTAATTACTTAACTGACAATGTAACTGCTGTGGTATTTGAGAAGTGTCAATAAATTGCTTTGTTCTAAACGGTTTCACAACATGCGATTATCAATTGTAAAGGAAACTCTTTTGTTATCTTGACATATCCAAGCTTCAGACAATATTGTTTCCAGGGCAGAATCGGTCATAAGTAATAACTTTGTTTTCCCCACGATGGAAAATGTCGACAAATCAGGCTGCCCAGTAGCCACCATTTCGTAAGTTTAATTTCGCAATTATTGCTTTAAGCTAGTTTTTTTGCTTTGACATACATATTCCATTACGCAACAAGTGATTGGCTGCGGCAAATTGGAAAACAAATCTAGGGAGGTCGCTATCTGGTCGCTATTTCCGGTGTCGATGATCAACTCATTTTTAAACAGCATAATTATTTGCATGCGCTTCCCATTTCAACTTTGTTTCAACAATATGGATTCCCCTAAAAAAACGTTCGCTGATGTGGTAAAAGGACAAGAATGTGAAAAATCAAACAGTTGGTGGAGAAGTTATCAAGTGGAGGACGAGGAGGAGGCAATGTTCATTGCCATGGAAAAATCGCACAAAATTATAAAGGTATTTTTTGTCTTATTCTGGTTGGTGCGTAATTTTAGGGCAAATCCAGAGATGGGCAATTTGTTGTGTTAAGAAACTTTTTTCAGACTCTCCATAGAAAATAACACTGTGACCCCTGTGTAGGTGGATAGTTCAAGCAACGACGAACCAGGAATACCCCGCATGTATAAAAAGGAGGACAAGCATCTTCGGGTAAGTGTTTTCTGCAAAGGAGTGGCACGGGCTTCTCTGTAAAGGAAATGTGTATGAGCAATTTGCTGTTATACAATCTGTTCGTGTAACGCTTGTAATTTTACAGTTAATGTATGGGATTTGTGTATGGGAGTTCGCCGTTGACTCAAAATCCCTCAAACTCGCTTTAAATATTACTTCTGAGGCAAAAGCGCGACAATACACCACAGATAAGGTAATTTAGCGTCTGTTTAGCATTAATCCATATATATATTTAGCGATACGTCGCTATACCATGTACCATGACACTTATGGGAAATCCCATACATAATTTTACCGTAAAATTACAAACGGCTACAAACACCGATTGTGTGAGCGCCCTGTGGTTATATTCCCCGGATACTTTTTAAACAAGAGGCTACACTGGTAGCCTGTACTTATGCGCTTGCATAAGAAAGTTATACAGTTTATTTTAAATGGGTCACGCATCCCTCCCCCCTCAACGAATTTTGCGTGACACACTAAAGAACACGCTAAAACACGTTTTCTGTACTCGCTTTGAATATTTAATTTATTGATTCCCGATCAAATACACACTCGTCTTTTATTTCCCAAACCGTGACTTCTTTCTGTTACATTTGAAAAGACTACTTTTAAAAGCAATGAAATCAGCAAACGACCGGGCTATTTTTTCAATTTTAGTGAATCTCAATAACAGAATTACGCGACCGTGCACAAAAACTTTTACTCGGTCTAGACTAAAAGTATGACTAATTTTCGAATAAAATACACCAGTTGTATCGGAAATTGCCCTAGAAACTGATTTGGAAATGAAAATTGCAAAACATACACAGACATCTTTGCGTATTAGGCGACGCGTGTGAAGTTAGAACTACAGGTATAAAATTAAGTCTTGTTTTGTTTACATAATATCAGATGTCATTACGATTGAATTTTAACATGTTTTATAAATATTTCTCCAAAACTAACCAGAACACAAAGAAAAAGTGAATCACAAATTGATATCAACATAAATTCTCACCAAAATTTGTAATTTCTTTTACGGTAAAGTCCCTCGTCTGTTTGAAAATTCTTTAAAACTCTGCTTCTTCGGTTTTGATCGCCCCACACTGATAAAAGCGTATGAATTTCCTTGAAGCAAGATTAGTTGCTAAAAGGTCTCCTTTTTCTCCACTATAGCGGCTTTGGGTATTCCTTAAAGCTTTCTCTTTCCATTTTGAATATTTTAAATGTGAGTTATTAATCCGATGACACAAAACTACGGCTTTAAAAACCAAGCACATGCCGAGCGCGGCAGCCATTTTTGTAGAATGTTGGTGACCCGAGGACCCGGTCACTAAAATATGCGTGCATAAATTTGCATGCAAAATCTTGACACAAAAAATAAAAATAATAATAATAAAAATAATAACAAGAAAAACGAAGCCGAAACCTTACCTTATGCGCGCTATGCGCATAAGTAACGAGGCAACCGCTTCTTTGTATTATTATTATGATTATTATTAGGATGCACTGATTCGAAAAATCCATAGAATCATAGAGATGTTCAATTTGATCACTAGTTTTTTTATGTGTGTCGCGATCTTGTTTCAATTCGGAAAGCATAATTCTCATAGCATGGATTTAGCCTCATTCAATCACACCCTTAACCAGTACTGAATGTCCTATTATTTTGAAAAAAAGTTCTTTGTATACAAAAACAGAAAGCCAATGTGAACGTGATCAAGAATCTTATAAAAAACCCTAATGTGTACTTTTCATAGGACGAGTTTGTTGTTATAGCTCAATATATGTGCGCGCAAGCACAGTGGTCTTAGCTTGGCATAATATTCAATGTCTTTGATACTACAGAAAAAGATGCAAAGCTTTGAATCCTGGGAGGAGGAAGACTTTTGCCCTGGGATTCCTCAACTTCCGATTGGAGGTTACACGTACTTGGGCAAGGCAAGTAAATAAATAAAATGAACAGAACGAAAGACAATTTTCAAGTTTATGTTGGCTTTGTGCCTTCAACTGCTTTGACGCTAATTCCTTAACCTTTGTCTTTTGTAATAAGGAGTCAAAGCCGCCCATTAGTGAAACCATTGACCTGACAATCTCGCCAGTCAAAACGAAAGTCGCAACAAGGCAGAGTGACACCCATTCATGCTTATTTCCTTCGTTTTTAAATCGGCTTAAATAAAATACTATTTCCTTATTGAACCATTCGTCATTTGAAGCTAGTAGTCGAGGCGTTTTCTGGCCCGCACATTTGGTTAAAAAACACCCAAAATGTTGTTTACAATGTGAGAACTACCTCCACTGGGGTATATATATAAATAAAAATTTCGCAGTTAAGTACCTCTATAGAGAAAATTAAAAATTTCGCAATTAATTAAAGGCGAAGTTTTCGCTCTGTATATATATATATATACAGAGAAACTTATTTGCGAAATTTTAAATTGTCTCTATAGAGGTATTTAAATGCGAAATTCGCATTTGTCTCAAGCCCAGCTCCGCTGGCGTCAGTCTGCAAGAAGGCTCTCGCGTGGAGGTTTGCGGCGACGGTTTCGCGTTGGCTTTCACGCGAGGACTTCGCGGCTCTCGCTGCTCGCTCCCCAAACTGAGAGAGCGTGCTTGCAGGCTACGCTAGCTTTTGTTGCCGATGCCAAATTATTGTGAGATTATTGAAGAAAGTACACGCGGGTGGAACAAGATAAATTTTTCAATCGAAATTTCTGGTCAAAGTAACATGAGTTTTTAGTTTTCTTTGGCCTGATTGGCTGAATCACGCTCATTTGGCCACAGATTGAAGGACCTCTTCTCCCTGCATTAGTAAGGCTGCATTAGAATTGATGACATCGCATGTGGTACAAAGCACGTAGTTCCACACGAGCATTTACGGTCGGTTGAGGTGTGAGGCCCTTAAATAAATGAAATACATTAAGTGGACAGTCACCTTGCTTAAGGTGCGACAATACAATAATTCTAATGCTAGCTTGTTGTTAGATTTTTATTTTGTATTGCGCCTCGTGTTGATTTCCATGTTGTCGTTTTCGTCTTTCCTGTAGTACCAAGTCTGCTGGGAAGTCAAAAGAGAGGGTTGTCACGAAGTGGGCAAAAAAAGAAAGTAAAAGGTATACCGCTGAAAATCAATTATGTTGCTTTATCCAAAGTTAGTTGTGTATTTCTAAGGAAAATTAAAATCTATTCTCTATTAAAATATAGTCAGAGGTCAGAGGTATTCTATTACATCAAAAAAGCCGGTCCACCCTAAACATACAATTATTTTGGGAAGTTAAAAAAGATTGTTTGGTGAGTGTGATTGGTTAAGAGGGGTTGACTAAAGCGGTTACATCAAGCGGTGCCGCCCCAACCTAAACCAGGACAGTGGAATGACCAGTCGGCGTGGATATGTTGTAGGTAAAAATTAAATTCAGGTAAATATATTTTTTTTTGTAAAACTCGATTTCCTTTTTTCTCGGGTAATTATATTAGAAAAAAATTGTCTGACGAGTGAATTCCACGTTAAATTTCACGCGAAAATCGATTTTTCAAGTGAAATTTAACGTGGAATTCACAAGTCTGGCAATGAATTTTTCTTAAAACGCATATGTCAAAGAAAAACGTTTCCAGCAAGAAAGCCATTTCAAAGCCAACTGTCAAGAGCTAGCGAAAAGTTGATCACGCGCGGTCAGGAGAAAACCTTGTGCCAGCGACAAATTTTAGTTCATCTGTAAATGACATTTTATGACTAAAATTGATGCTGTTTGTACGTTAAAGTACATAATGTGTACTGTGGAGCCGAACTACGAACGTTAGTGGTGGAAATTAGGCTTCAACACTTCGGAAGTTTGGTCTGAGTTTCCATCCGGTTTTCATTTCAGAGATTTATATTAGCAATCCACAATATACAATCTAGAATCTATTTATGCACAGTCCAGTCCACATTTACATTTACATTCCACAGCCCGCTTCAAGCACGAATAATTAGCGCGTTAATTTGGCGCGTTTCCCAAATTTACCGGAACCCGATCAAGTTGGAGAGAATTCTGGCGGAAAAACATTGAGCTGGAAAATAAATGTCACAGATCATATCAGATCTTAGCTATCAGTCCACGGTCTCTTCATTTCTCGGTTGACAGTTAAAATGTTTTGACCAATTCTCAGCTCTCGATTAAACCCCAAGGTGAGTAACAGTTTACTCGTTAAGGCGAGTAACAGTTTATCGGCAGGCGACAAGCAACGTCCAATATAGACAGAAATGTATCAGTTGCTTGACGGTTTCGTGGTTAGACACAACTTACATCGTCTAACTTCTTCTACTGCATGTGTGATCTTTCTTTACACTATATAGAGTTCCATGCACCTTTACTGTTCATTCATTTATCTCATTAGATTGTTACTTTGCAATTCATTTTAGTGTCATCACCAGTTCAAACGTTGGTATCTCCGACTTCGACTTGGACTCAGACGAGCAATTGTATAAACCCACTTTCTCTACTCAAAGGTATTATTGTTATTACTATTGTTGTTATTCTTATTGTTATTATTATTGTATTATTATATTACAAGCAAGTGAATCGAAAACTGTTGCAATTTTTTGTATCGATTAGCTGTAAGTTACAAAATAGTTCCTTTTCTAAGATATTTTACGTGAATGAGATTTTTGAAATTGGCGCGAAGAAGCAAAGAAAAATTACGGTACTGATGTGGGCAGGTGTAGAAGCGGAGACAGTGGAGCGGCTACCTGAGGGCATCGATGACCTGAAAGTTTATCATATTAAGAACTACTGTAACATTGCAGCCCTTCAGGATGGCAGGAAATGGAAAAAAATTGCCCAACGGACTGGAAAGACCATGGACGAACGCGTTATGCTGATTGCACAAGGGAACGTTGTCCTTTTAAGGTACAATATGGTGTAATAAACACCACCCAATTTGAAAACAAAGGGGATGGCATACAAATTTGTAAAGGATGTGGACATGAAGGCTTCTTTGTGCCATGTTACGTGAGGCGATACTTGTGTTACACGGAAAAAGCGATTACAGTGTACCATTACGGGGCACACACATGTCCTGTTATATTGAAAAAGAAAACTACAGATTCCAAAAATGTAGAGCAATTAGTGAGAAACAATCCTAATATCAAGCCCTCGGAAGTACAATCGATATTTGTACTTTCGGCTTTTCAAGAACAGAGAGACTGGAGGGATGTCGAAAAGGAAGCTGCCTTTGCCACTGACAGAAAATGGATTTCCAACGTAAAAGAAAAGGTAAAGATAAAGAAAGACATAGAACCCCATGGACATAATTTCGAGGCCGTAGTCTCTTTCAAAGAATATTGTGATAAGAAAGACCAGTTCTACATTTACAAAATAAACGACCGTAGAGGAAATCCGGACCAGCCATCATACGTTTTTAAAACGAGTTCGGTAAAACTCAATGTAGCCTTGAACATGGACCATGATGGTGACCATTTCATGAGCTCCGAATTTTGTTTCTTTGACGGAAAGCGGAAACGTTGCCGTGGTTTTGTCACTTTGTCCGCCAGTGTGTACCATCCCCTCCTAAGGAAGCAAGTAACTCTCGCCACAATGGAGGCGGAAAGGGAAGATCATAGAAACGTTAAATTGTTTTGGGATCTGTTAAACGAGTGTCTCCGTAAAGTGTCTGGTGATCCTAACTGCAAGTTCAACCCAGTTGGATGGTGCACGGACATGGCTGGGGCAAACTTGGCGGGATTATCAGAGGTTTTTGGTGAAACTGTCACTGATCAAATAAAAACCTGCGAGTTTCATTTCAAAGACCACCGCAACAAAAATGCTCGAAAGTTAGACGCTGATAGTGCAGCCGAGTTTAAGACTCTTTGCAATAACCTTTTACTTAGCGCTACAGAAGATGCATACGAATCGTCAAAAGCCGAAATAGATGCATTTATTGCAGCAAAGGAAGAACAGGCATTTTTGGCATCTTGGGTATCTTGGTGGCACGCTAGAAGAAATTTCTTTTTTCGTGCATTTGCACCACAAGACGCGCCAAGAATGAATCAAGCTGAAGTTATTCACGCTGGGTGGATCCACAGGGACCGCCCTAATTTGTCAATGCTTGATGTTTGCCAAGCGGACACTCGTGACTCTTTGTTAATAGACATTGAGCTGAAGAATTATCAGTCGGGTGCTGCACCAGGGGGAAAAGGTCCATCGTATGCTGATCGAAAAAAAAATAACCACCCCCGCGAAGTCAGTAAAGCTAAGCGTCTAGGCCGCGAAATGTTCCCAGATGAGGAATGTGGGCATTTCATAGATCCAAGCTCCGGGCACTGTCTTCGCGAAAATCAGCGCAAGAAACAAAAGACAAAGTCCAAACCGAAACAGCAATCGTCGCAAGCCAGTAATACTATCCCTTTAACTCAAGAGGACCGTAGTAATCTTACATCTTTGCCAACTGGCACAATAAGTAACTCAACACCAAACACACAATATAGAGGTTTCTTACGCGCCACACCCTCTAGCAGTAGAGGGCACCCTTCAGCACCTCTTGCAAGTTTCAGTTCGTCGATTTCGCCTTATAACCCACCACAGCAGGGACTGTTCTTGCATCAAATAGCCCCAACAGCACAAAACATGCAACATGCCGGTTTTGATCACTCACCAGTCTACAGTAGTGGAGGCTACCTTACAACATCTATTCCCAGCGGGAGCTCATCAATTTCCCCTTATGGAGCACCACAGCAAGGATTTGCCTTCCATCAAACAGCCCCAGTAGCTCCGCAACATCTTCTTGGTACTGCTGTAACATGGCATTCAGGTATGTCGCCACACAAATACGAGGTAGTGGTCCTGAAGCCAAGCGTAAAGAATTGTTATGGGTGTGGAAATTCGTTCGCAGATAAGTACAGGAGCTCCACCTACAATTTAATTGTGAAACACGTAGACAGGAGAGTTACAGGAAAGAACCACTATACGGGGCAGTTAATCTACAGCAGTGATTTCTCAAACACATATTACCACTTAGTAAAAAGCCACATCCAACGAAAAAATCCCGAGTTTTCGGGAATTGTTTACATATCTACAGACCTATACCTTTCAGGTTTGGACGAGGAACAGCGTGCCTTGCTACAGTCTTGTGACTTACAGCTACTGGTTCAGTAGAACTGTACAGTGATGTTTTTAGTTGAAAATAACTAATCACAGTAACCCCCTTTATTTCTTTTTTCGTATAACTGTATGTACGTTTGATGGCGTTCCAGTTCTTGCAAACATCCTTGATCTTTTCTTCCTTATTTTCACACGTTCTGTCGTTAGCAATTCAGGGTTTTGACAAGCAAAGAAAAACTCACGATGTATTTTTGGTTTGAAATATATGTCATGTTGACAAGTTTAAGCTCAATCGGCTAAGAAAATCAAAAGATATTTCTAAGCACAGATTTACCTGACGTGTCACTGATAGAGGTACCTATAATGTTAATAAAAACTTCAATGAAAACATATTAGAAGTGTAGAAGCGCTAGATTTTTTTATGAGCTTCTTGGTGCATCAAAAACTCTTACAGATGCCAGTTTACAAACCATATTACCTGTTTTCTCGAAAAATCACCAGGAAGCTCATTAAATTTAAAGACTAGTGGCTGCAGGGCATATTTGGGCACCGCAGTTCACCCCTCTAAAAACGGCCACAGATCCCCGCCCCTTTCATATGGGATCCGGAGTCTTCTCCTACACGTTTTTGATCGACTGATATGATCCCTTCAATTAACTTTCAGAAAACTAAACTTAGAACTCACAGAAGCTGATATTTTATCGTCAATCCAGTTAGAGACGGACCATTAGTAAAGTGTTTGGGTGGGGCTGGGAAATTTTCAGTTTGCAGGGATTGTTTTTCTCCCGTTGCTTATGCAAGATTTTATTTTTTTCGGGTGGTATTGACGTTTCTTTGTCTGCTGATGGTAAGGTAAAATTTGTTCTCAAATCTTTATTGGAAATTAATTTTTTGGCTTCCCCTCCCCTCTCCCTGAACACTTGATCGTTGTGTAATTGTAACACCGAGAACTGTTGGAACGTGACAAAAATAACAAGATTTTGTACCATATTTCCTCGAATAATGGCTGTCCCTCTATTCATGACATCCCTCGAATAATCGCCCCCTTTTAGTGGAATTATATAAAATAATCACCTCCTTCGAGTTTCACCTCCTTCTTGTTTCTCAGGGCGTTTGACATTTCTGTTGTGATTTACTGTTCAAGCAGCAGAACATTGATAATTGTGCAGGAATTTATTTTTGCGGATCGAGAACAATAGGCAGAAAAAAAGGCAAACAGCATTAAAACCCGCGATTTCCGGTGTCGGTGATCAATCGATCAAATGCTTTATTTTAATTTAGTTGAATAGCATTAAAAAACCATGGTGCGTTTCCATTTTGAAAGCACAACAGTTCAGTCATGTATAGTGGTAGTTGGATTTCAGTCAGTTTCGAGAATATGGATTCCTCTTTGTTTAGTTATTGTAAATCGCAATGACATATTTTCTAGTCGACCTTTTCCGTCGCCTGACAAACAAATTTAATAAATATGCCCGATTCGCCCGAGTTTCCTTGACAATTGATCAACCCCAATTGTGAAACCGCTTACGGCTGTTGTGACTGAGATCTCGTTTTTTCGTTATTTCTTCGATATGGGCTTCTTTGGGTTCTAAATGCAATGCTTAAAAGCGAATTGGAATGTCCATGTGCTATTTTATATCCCCCCCACCTTCCCCCACCTTCTCCCTTCACCCGCTAATGATTGCATGTCCACATGCAATTCTTATCGCATCTTTAAAACGGTTAAATTAAATTTTTTATATATATTTTTATATTGTTATTTATTTTGTTACCCTCGACCCTCGACATGGAACCCTCGCCCTCGACATGGAACCCTCGCCCTCGACATGGAACCCTCGACCCTCGACAAAAAGATAGACTCACTGAAGCCTGACTGAAAGACACACAGGTCGTAAACATTTTAAACTGTATCACTACTTTTTGTTGAGGCTGTTAATGTTGAATATGTTGATGTTGGTTGCAATTATAATTTGTTGTTTTTAAAAATCACAAATGGAAAGTCTTAGTACTGCAGTATACACTGTAATACTGTTCAGTTATTGTCATTATATCGTAGGGTTGTACAGTATAGGGGGCAATAAAACAAAAATGTCATTTAATACAGAGGTATTTTTTGTATTTCCAATACGGTACTGTATTTATCGTTAGCTGGGCAAGCTCCCGTAAGCGGCCATCTATCCCCTACACCTCTAGTGGCCGCTTATGAGAACCATTCTCGTAAGTGGCCAGCTCCAGTAACCAGCTCCAGTTACGTTCCGAGGGTGTCCGCTTATGAGAGCTTCGACTGCACTTAGTAATCTTGACATTTTCAATACTTGCATTTTCTTTTAAAAAGAACGTGTGAGGTGTCCCACGGGTGTTGACTATAGAAGACCAATTCAATAGGCAAATTGAATCAAGGCTAATTTAAAATAGTTTTTTTACCAGGACATTTAAGTGCTATGTTTCTATTCGCCGCTGAATTGAATCAAGGCTATTTTTAAATACAGTCGACTCCCGATAACTCGAACCCTCGCTAACTCGAACCAAAATCGATTTCCCGTGGATTTCGTTCATACATTTACTGTAATTTTACCCTCGGTAACTCGAACCTCCCGCTAACTCGAAGTAATTTCCATTTCCCTTTAGGTCATTTTCTATATAATTTCACTCTCGATAACTCGAACCACGTTTGTCAAGATGTGACAAGTCAAAAAATATAGTACTGTAGAACAAAACATTGAATTTATTTTTAAGCAGCCAAGTATTCTAGAGGTCAGTCCGTTTAGGGTAGTTCCGATTGCATTAATCTTTGCCGATTAACTCCTTCTTTAAAATGTCAATCCATTTTCTGTGTCCCTTGAAGTTCAGTGTGCATGGCACTTGCATCCCTTCCCCATCTCCACGGTTAACTGCCTTGCCAGTCACCACAACAGTACAGTCGTTCTTCTTATCGGCACGCAAAAAATAGAAAATTGTCTTCACAAAACGGCACGTTTTGCATTGTTTTTTTTATTGTTACGTTACGTTCTGATTGCACAATGCATGTGTCAAGAAACATCTGATTACGTATTCCATTACAATTATAATTAGATTTACAGTATTTAAAAATGTACTACGTTGTAAGAATAAAAGTGCACGTGCCCGGGTGCATGTGGTCACGATTTTCCACTTACTTTATGGTCATTTGTTCTCAACTCCCGATAACTCGAACCTTTTTCGATTTCCCTTGAAGGTTCGAGTTATCGGGAGTCGACTGTAGTTCTTACTGCAACTTTACCACTATATTTAAGTTCTATGTTTCTATTTGCCGCCGAATTGAATCAAGGCTAATTTTAAATAGCTTTTTTTATCGCGACATCGGTTATCTTGAATCACATTGTAATGATAATGTAACACTATAAAAAGGTTAACAAAACTTAACCACCACTCATGTTCACAATGGAGTTTAACCAAGAGTGGGACGTTGCTATTTCACAGGCTTTATTGGAAGTTTATAGAGATCTTTCTCTTCCTTCGAACAGTTTGGTGAACGGGACACCACCACCTGTCATTTGACAGCCAACACCACTGTTAGGTGGTAAAGTCCGCCTAGACAGAAACTTCATGGCAAGGATTGATACTCACCACATCAAACATTCAAGAGAGCTGATGTTACTAAAGCGGATTGCAGAGCAAGATCAATGTATAAACGAACTGTTCTCTGTTCTACGCCCGTTGATCGAGTAGTAGAACAGAGATAACCAACGGCTCCTTTAGGAGCCACCAAATGTCATACAAAGTCAACGACTAATAATACTGAAAACAGATAACTCAACAAAATGATTCCTAATCCATACATCATAAGATTGTAGCAGAAGTAAATCTGGTCGCAAAATTTGAATAGAATTCGATCTTCCCATTTCATAATCGCATAAATCATCCACAACAGACAACCGTTCTTACATGTACACACTAGAAAAGCTTTGTTTCCTTTTCACTGATTCTTGGCGCCGAAATTTTGTATTTTAATTATAGCGCAAACAATCTAGTTTTTACACGCAGATTTTAAGTGACAAGTTTTTATTTCAATCTCTCAACATTTACAAAAGTCATTACAGTGGAATCACAGGTTTAGTCTTCATCGGGAAGAGATTGTTTGACAAACAATCAATTGAGTAAAAATTTTCGCTTATTGATGGCAAGTTCTGTCGATTCGAGCCAATTAAATCCGTGTCTTTTAATTCTTGTTGGGTTTGTATCACTTTACAGAATGTCGAATCTTTCTTCATGGCACGCATCCATTGTAGATATTCTAACAGTAATTTTTTTCAGTTCCTTTCTATAATCAGGAAGCAGAGCATTTTCAGCTTTAACTTGAGCCACATTGTGTGAATCTTGTTTGCTCATATTCATTTATCAAAGCGTTGAGTTTGGCTTTGTGGCGACTAAAAGCTTTATCTTGAATACGCGACCAAGGATCTATCTGCTCTTGTTGTTTTTGGGAAGATTCCATTTCTTCGCTAGATAGAGAGTCTTGAGATGACTGTTCACTTCCTTGAGAGCTTTGGCTTTCTTCGGAATATTCATTCCCTTCTTGATAGCCGCTCCACATCGTAATCTTAACCTCAATCAACTCGCATGTGTTATTCGCTTTTTCTTTTTCTTTTTCACATCAACGGACATTTTTATGTCATAATTGCTACATCGGAGAATTAACACAACACCTCAACACACGCCTCCCTGCTTTTGGCAGTGAAAGAATGCCCATACAATTCGCTTTGGGGCTGTTGGTGAGTATAAGGCCTATATTGTTCTTTGTTTATGTGTGCTTTAATTATGTGCTCTTCCAGTTATCTAACTCCAAATACTTATCACATCTACTTGCCAGTGTGTTGTCACTTACAAATTAGTCATTATGTATTTAAAATGCGATGGGTGAAGTTAACTTTAAGCTGATATCGTTAAATGCTTGAGGGATTCGCGATTTTCACAAGTGCAAATCTATATGGCTGCAGGATGGGATGCTTCGAAAATGTAAACCGCGATGAAAGAGAAAGGATCTTGAAGGCGTTCAACGGTCTCGCAGATTATAATCTGCAAAATGTCCTCCAAAAAGGACTGATTGACAGCCAAGATGTACAGAGGGTCGGCGCGCAAGAAATGCACGGGAAAGCCGATGGAGAAAAGCAGCAGAAAAGGAAATTTTCCAATGAATACTGGGTGCATAAAAAAGAACAGAGGAGAGTAAAGGTATCCATGAGAAATAAATTGTTAATTAAGATAAAAACGTGAGTTCCTATGTTTCTGTACTCTGATAAAGATCCCGCAATTCGAGAAACACGTTTTGTTACTTTTATTTGAAATTTTCTAAAAAATTCCACTCAATCTAAGTTATAACGAACACCTCCTATGGGCACTAACAAAGAGTCACCTCTCAAGTTTATTGTAAGGTTCCTATAACAAGTCTTAATTACGAAATTTATAAAAAAGCTTTCCCCTTTCCTCTTTTAAACACAACAGAAAAATAGTCGTCGTGAAATAATCCAAGTAGAAATTCTAAATGAAGTATATCATAAGTCCAAATTGTTGCTTTTCTGTCATCTGGTGCTTAATGCTCTTGTTTCCCATTTTACACAGGCGATGCAAGAACGGTTGTATAAGCAAAGACACGAGAATGACAGACCGCGCAAGGTCCGTATGCCGTAACAGATACCATACCGGTAATCATCACTGGATTTCTTAAGTTATATTCACTTTCTCTCTGTTGCTATCGTTTATAAGTTGGAAGTCAAATTTGAGATGTTGTGCGGCGACAAAATTGTTTCATGATATGATCTAAAAGGCTCAGATATTCCAAACACAGCAATATAATGGAGTGCAGGATTGTCTTTATTACAAACGCAATTCAAGGCTCAAGTCAGTTTAATTTACTGATGAACTATTAATGGAAAGCGGGTAAGTGTTGATCGCTGTTATTAATAACAACATGATGCTCATGTCTCTATTCCGTATCCCAACAAACTGCTTAAAATATATCATTTTCAGTTATCAAAGGATAGATAAAGTTCTTCTGAAGTCTTTGCAATTCTGAAAAAGGCTTTATCTCAAAGGAACTATTTTTTTGCGATAAACATTTTGTTGTAGCGTCTGCCATAATAATACTTTTTTATACAGCGCCTTTAAAGGCGCTAATTACATAAAAATTGTTAAGTGAAAATTAGAGGTTACTTCAGTCTTTTTTTCTCAGATCAGGGATCACATCAACTCTTTTCCATCCCAAGAGTCACATTACTCGAGAAAAGACAACTGGGGGAAGAAATACCTCAGTGAAAGCCTTTCGGTACTTCGGATGTATCATCTATATCAAGAGCCAGAAGTTTGGCAAAGAGAGCAAGACATCTTGAGGTAAATCTCCACTCAGAAGGCAATTACTTTCATGAAATTTTTGTGAAATCATTTATTTTTCGTTTCATAACACGCTAATGATTGGAAAACAAACAAGTATTGGTAAAAAAGACGCCATGTCAATAATTAAAAATAACTTTTTGATCATTAGGTTTATTATGCGAGAAAATTTTTTTGGGGGCGGATAATAATCCACAGCGAACCCTTCCTAACCATTTGGGTTAGCCAATTATTACGATTTATTCAATTTATGAGTTGGGCTGTGTCAATGACTTTGATCATTGAATGACAATGATCTAAATTTTAAAATAAGAAATAACAGTATATTAATACCATACTACGGTCACAAAGTTAATTTGGTTCTGTTGTAAATAAGCAAAATTTATTAATTGAGGCGATGCTAATGTCTGTAACTCTATTCTTTTTTTTTTAATTATAGAGCCAAACAACAAAACGAGGACCCACCTACTCCACTACAGCCAGTAGTCAAGCTACACTTCTACTGGCACATCTTTAACACAGAATTAAATCTCGTTTTTGGTTTGCACAGGTCTGACACGTGTCAAGTGTGAAGAACTGAACGTGGCCATCAAGGGCGCTACGGTATGTTTTTAAATCTGTTATATGCTGATAATAACTTTACTTTAGAGTTATCAGACTCAGATCATCTTTACTTTACCTAAAGTCAAATCTCTGCTAGCGGACACCTCCCGTAAGCGGACAACAAACTGTGGTCCCAGAATTTTCTCTACTTTTTAAAACTCTACATTTTTAACCTCTCCTAAGCGGATGTGGACACCCATTTCGAGGTCCACACAGCCAACATAACCTCCCTTAAATGGGAAGAGAAAATAGTCAAGCTGTGAGAGTTTGCTGGCTTTAAAGTCCACCAGGAACTTAAAAAAGATACTTCTTAGGGACAATTTTACTGTGAATTAATTTTTGTTCGTCAATAAGATATTTTTCAGGTATGACTTTAAAACATTGAGTGGAAGGAATGACTGCCACATCCTTCCACCTCATCCATGAATTTACAATCTATTACAATCTAGCGGAATTGTTTTAAAAAGGTTCATCTCTGTTGATCTGTTTTGCATTCAACTTGTTATGAAAGGGATTTTGTTACACAAGGTTTTGTGCCTAGGGGGTTCGTTGTATCAGGGTTACACTGTATTTCTTTAATTAAGCTTACATACTCTTCCTTTATGAGACATAATTTTATTTGTATGTTAATTTTCTTGTTCTAGAAGTTGCCTGCGCGTGCAACAATTGTTTATTTTTAATTTGTGTAATAAAATTGTTGTTGCAGGTTCAGAAAAAGAGGAGCTTGTGAAACAGCTTAAGGAACATCAAGAAGAAGGCAAAGCGAGGTATGCAGCAAAATGCGGGGACAAAGAAGCAGCAAAGGAAAGCTGGAAAGGAAAGAGACGGGTCCTTGGAACACAAAATTCGTCCTGCACTAAAGACGCAGTAGACATGATAATGTTCGACTTCGAACAGAACCTACCCACCCCCAACCTTCACCACAGTGAAGTTTTCTACACGAGGCAGATGTGGATGTACAACTTCGGAATCCACGATTGTGTAAACGACCAAGGGAAAATCCGTGGATTGTCCGGAAAGAACATACTTAAGCAACAACTTCAAAGCGGAAAAGTCGACATGCCAACCATGGCCTGTACTTTCAAGGGCAGTGGGGCAGTTGAGTTTACTCTTGATGATGACACATCAAGCCCTGCGGCAGATACTGAACAAGCTAAAGCGACATCCAACGAGAGACAGGACATCGAGCAAGGCATCCTTACCCTCGCCATGGTCAGCATTCATGAGCTGCCAAGGGGAACATACTACACAAAACTCTAAGTGGTGTCTTGAATGGCCCTGTCTAAATCACAAAGGTCAAATGGAATGAGTGCCGGATTATCCAGAGACAGTGAGACAGGAGGGGGCTAAATAGAGGAAATACAGTAAGTCCGGCTTTTCTACATTGAACACAGGCTTGGAATGCCTGAGCAAGTGGCGCGCCACAGAAGCAATAAGTTTATGGCTATTTTTAATGTTTTACTGCACTCCAATTTGTAGTGTTGGAGTAGTCGCACACTAACTATGATCAGCAAGATTTTAGATGTCAGAAACAAAGGAGTATTAAAGATAGCCTCCATTTCTGTGACTTTCCTACTTTATCCCATGCGCGTTGATTGCACCCGGCTTCTATATTATTGAGCTAACAATGGAATCCGTGAATGTTACAATATTCAGTTGGAATGCTTTTGAACACTTTAAGAGTGTAAGGGTTTATAACCAGTACGCCAGCGTGTAACATCGTGTTTTAATAATGTTCAAAACGTCAAAATCATTTTGTTGTACATGAACTCTCAATAACAGGACGTTTTGAATGAAAATAGAGTTTGTTTAGAGACACAGCTAATACTCCCCGTAGGGGTTTTCAAAGAACACAAATGTACTTATGTTGTTAATTTCTTGTTCAGTTTTTATTCAAACGTGTATTTGGGGCACAATGTAATGCAGAATATGAAAATCCATTCTTTATTCATATTTTTTATCTCAGTTACATGTACTCAAGTATGAGCCGGTATAGCGTAAGAGAACTAAAGAGATGTAGTGTAAGATCATTTCTGATATAAAAGGACTTCATGTTGGAATTAAAAGGAACCACCAATGACATAGCACAGACCTGCATAGCATCTAAAATGCCACACGGCACATTTTGTTGCCTTTAATGTATGAACTTAAAGGCGATTGTCGCGATCATATACACAAACAAATGAAAGCAATCACCTTGAACATGAAACAAACATTACAAACACCAACTAGAAAAACACATTCAACGCAGCCTGCACGTAACACAATTTCCGGTTCAGTTCCGGAGATAACTGAATGTTGTCGGATTGAAGCCATTTCACTCACAGTAGTTCTCTATTTCCCCATAATATTGCTTGTGTAAACCAGGGTGGGAATACTCTGTGAGTCCTTGCTGGTCTTTCTGGTTTTAGCATTCTTCTCGTGACTATATTTTTTTTGGTATGGCGAATGTTTGTTTAGAAATCTTGTGTGCAAGCAAATTGCGTTACAAAGTGTTGCAATTTTCTATGCTGATTGTTATTATAATTTCAACCCGTGAGGTATGTTTGAGTCTTTGATGTCACTTTCTCCCATTCGCAACCAAGCCTTGGAACAAGGTTGATTAATGGCGGCCGTAAATTCGTGGAAATAAATGTTAAAATAAAATAACTCCTGATGTTCGTAATAGATTGAAATTTGGCAAGATGAGTAAGAAAGTCTAATAGTACACGAAAATGTAAAAAAAATGAAAATCAAAAATTTGATCATAGGGGCACTTTTTAAAACTGTTCCATCACCAACAGCTATGTAAAGCAGTGATATAATTACAGTTTACCTCTGATAACTAGAACTCTCGGTAACTCAAAGTTCCTGCTATTTAGTATTAAACTCAAACCAAAATCGATTTCCTGTGGCTAAACTAACGCCGCTAACTTGAAGTAAATTCCTTTTCACTTCAGGTCATTTTCTTACTAATTTTCCCCCCACGATAACTCAACCTTATTTTTTCCGACTAAAACTCGCACTCTCGGAGACATGCCTGTACAAAAACTAGTGTTTGTTAATCAACTTGAAGTTGATACAGTATGTTGTCTCCATAGAACTTAGCTGATGTTTCAAACGAACCTGGACCTTCGTCAGAGCAAGAGAGCAGTACAGTTATAATTTTGATGCCATCTCCCGATAACTCGAACTTTTTCAACTTGTTTCTTGGAAGTTTTCTGATTTAAAGTAGCGTGCTCCAAACTTTATAAGCCGAAAATTGAGTTTTGAAATTATGAAAAAATATTTCAAAACAAAGTGTACCACCAAAATTCAACGATTGATCAATTAGCAGCATTCCATCCATATCAGTTTACGGCACGTAGGCTGTATTTTATAGAGAAAATATGAAACAAAAACACAATGATTTTAGCGATATGCTATAAATTAATTCCCTTCGTAAAAGTAAAGCATTTTAAAGTTCGAAATTAGTTTTTTTTTTTAATGCGTGTCATTGACATGTTTTTCAGTCTAAAAATACAGAGTTGACAGATCCGGTTCACAGATGTGCATTGTCAAGAGGGTTCAATTCACTTCTAAATGCTGTTGTCAATTAACGCATTCCTAATTCCTGAAAAAGCTTAGTTATTCTTGATTTTGACATGTCATTGGTGGATTTGGCTAATATAAGTCAATAACATTATTGCCATTATTCACCATTATCTTGTTATTGGATAACAAGCCTCTCATTGGATATAACAGAATTCTAAGTGGATAACATTATTGGGAATCTGTACCCTGAAAAAGGTCATCTCTCATTGGCTCTAATGGCAAATAATGACCAATAATGAATAACAGCTTATAGTGCCAATTACTTTGAAAAATTGCCAATTATTTTGAAATAGGGTTACTAGCTATACACCAGGCATTTCGATGCATCTCTTTCCAACAAGGGCCTTCAGTGAGGGCGAAATGGCACCACACCGCTCAACAGGTTGTGTTTGGCTAATTTTGAGCCGAGTTGCAGGAGTTGTGGAAGGAGGAATGCAACGTCTACAAAGATGGATGCAAGTGATATCAAACTATCAAAGGATGTACAGGTAAGTGAGGTTGTTTTATCTGTGGAAACCCTTATGGTGAGTGACCTGCAACACAGTCAATAATCTCTGAACCTGTACCCAGAAAATGTAGGAGGCATTTTCCGAAGGAAGTGCTTACTGGGTCAGAGCAAGAGGTATAGGAGTAATTCCACCACCGTGGTCGACCTTAGAGAAAATTCTTTTTTAGGAATGCGCATTTCGATTGATAAAGGTTTATAATGAGTCACAATTTGTCACGCTACTTAAGATAAGCCATGAAAATGAACAAAATTGAACCAGTTGAAAATTATTTTTTCATTATAGATGCTTATAAGCCAATTTAATAGAACTAATGGTGAATATAATAGTTGGGGTGAGATTTCTGGTGTATTTAAGACTTTAAATTCTTGGCCCTCATGTTGGGCACCAAGATGGCTGCACTATACACTTCTTATCAAAAATGTCTAATACTTTTTCACCTATTACTCTTGAGCGAAATGCTCTTGCAAAAAATTTGGCCCAGATGTGTAGTTTTTAACTCTACAATTCCAAAAACAGTTTAGGATTGAAATCTGTTCTTTTATGCTTCCGAATTTTGATATGCCGGAAGTACAAACCAATCTTGAAACGTTTGAAGGCATTGCGTTAGTTGCATGACTTGTAATCTGACCTGTAACATTGCCTGAAAATGCATGTTGTGAGTGAGACTCCGATGATCTTATGTGGGCCAATTAGAGACAAGAATGCTAAGAAAAATGTTAGTGTTTGTTCGTTTATAGATTCAACAATTGAGACAACTTTCATTTCGTGTTCAAAAATTGTTGCTATTAAAAATCTGCTCCAATAAGTTTCTGTTTTGCATGAAAATATGATATTTGTTTGAAAAAGAAAATAGGGGTCACGGGCAAACCTTCATACTATTAAAGCTAAGGAGCTTCATAAAATACTATTGCTATGGTTACATCATAGCAGAATTGTCCAGTTTCCTTATGGTTGGGCAAATGGGTGACTCCAGAAACCCAAAGACCTAGAAACGTACCAAAGACAATGTATGTCCTAATAAGAAATGATCTCTGATGTCAGTGGTGCATTTTACACCACACATAAGGCTGCTTTCTATTTGACCAAAAAAATCCGGTATTTCTGGAAAACTTAAAAGTAAAAAAGTTTCGGAAGTTTGGGTATACCCGCGAGGTTGTCCTGTTGTTATAGAATTTTTGTACAGTCAGAGTTACACAACAACATAGGCTTGTCAAAAGGAAGAATAACATTACCACATTGTATTATCACTTATTCATCCACATAGATTAAATACAGAAATCATGCAAAATTACATGAGCCATTGAAGTGGGGCAGGTATGGGGCAGCTAAAGTCGTCTGCTCCACTGCTAAAATTTCAAACAAACAGTTACATGCGGAAAGATCGTGCATTCTTTTATTTTTAGTAATTTGTGTGCGTGGACAAAGATTAGCTTAGTACCCATGAAATAAAAGCAATTATAGACTGATACAGGTTAATAAATTATATCACACAGAAACATTTAGTTCATTTTCATATTAATAACAATGAAGTATTAAGTGGTCATGAAAGTTGCTTTGGAAAGGATTTATGTACCTGTAACTTCATCCTTTGTTAGAGAGAACCTGTGATAAGAATTCTTTCAACATTTCATACTGACTTCTCCATGCAGGTAATAGCACCTCAACACCTGTAACCTTTGTCAAGTTCTTCTCAAGTTTCAGGATCCTGATTAGTTCTCCCTCAAGCTAAAATACATAAATAAAGAAGCTGTAACAGTCAGAATTTTAGTGGTCTAATTTGTTTCACTGCAAGATCTGGAAAATTCCAGAGCAAAACCACTGGAGTTGTTTTCAGTATTCCAGGACCTTTGCTAGTACTAATCCTGTAATACTAGCTAAAGAACAATTTTGGAAAAAAAAAGTGGGTTGAAAAACGAGGCGCAGCCAAGTTTTTTTTAACCCATTTCGAGGTTGACCAGTAAATGCGGAGAAAACAAAGGAATAAAATTGCCAGAATCTATGATAATTAAGACCAGGTATCCAAACCTCCTTCACGGTAGCGATTTCCGAAAATCCCTACCCTATCCAAGACTTGAAATAGTGCTTTTAATGGAAACCATCTGCCAACCAACAATTGTTGCTGTGATGATCTTATTTCTGTTTAGGGAAGAATCTTACTCTTTTGAGTTTCAATTCCTATTCTAGACTTAACTCTTCATACCACTGACCAAACAATACCCTATTCTAGTCTAAAACTCTCCGATTTCTATGCCTATCCCAGACTAAACTGCTTGAAGCCGTTCCCTTCACAGTGCCACATACCCAAAAGCTTGTATAGGAGAGTACCCCACCCAACTGGATTTGGGACAATGTGACAGCGCCAGCCATGAGAATTGCTGAAATTGAAAAATAGCCTTATTGTCAAATGGGTGCAAGTATACCTTAATTATCAAGTTCACAATTTAGCATCTGACATTATAAATCTTGTTTCTTATTATAAGGCAGTAAAGATGATTGTAATAGACAAATGGTGGATGTGGACCCCAGTACATTTAAAGTTGGCAGTAAGGCTGAACACAGTGAAGATGCAGCCACACCGTTTTGGTGGGTCAAGAAGCATTAAGAGAAAGGATGCCATAGGTTGGGAACATTCCAGAACATTTATTTTGACTATTCACCAGTTTAAAACAAATATTCCAGATGGGTATTGGTTAACTCAGAACCCAGGACATTTGTTGCTGTCAGGTAGCTGACCTGATGTCAGCTGTTTCTTAATCGAGGGAAACCCCCTCTTATCTGGAGTATTGAGTTAATTCTAACTTCTAATCCTCTAACTGCTGTCTGTAGTTTTTTGTTTGTCTTTTATACTTTTGTAAAACAAGATCAATTTGTTAATTACACTGGTCATGTTGATGTATTTTCTAAATTTCATACTTTTAAAATATCTTTAGGTAAAGACATTGACAGCGTGCTGAAAAAGCTGGAAAAATTAAGCTTAACACTTATTAAGGTAAAAATGTTTCCTTACGGTATGTTTTTACTAACCTACAAGACGACT
This sequence comes from Dendrophyllia cribrosa, assembly GCA_024195265.1. Taxonomy (NCBI): domain Eukaryota; kingdom Metazoa; phylum Cnidaria; class Anthozoa; order Scleractinia; family Dendrophylliidae; genus Dendrophyllia; species Dendrophyllia cribrosa. The sequence continues at coordinate 24,600,067 of JAJLRJ010000007.1, forward strand.
ATTAAAGACCAGGTTCATACAAGAGTAATGTGATGTAAAATGCAGGCCAAGCTCGAAGTCCTGATAATGTATAACATAGATTATACATTTGCAACTAAATGCACAGCAGGTTACCAATGTTTAGTACACTGACAGGACAATCACCTTTGGCGAGCTTATTTTGCCATGACCAATCAGACACTTAAACAAACCACAAGAATTAAAATTTACACACCACAATGAAATTACTATTATTGCAGCTTGCAGTTTATTGATCTTGTACACAGTATCAGCTCGTTTCCTATAACAACATAAGTAAACATTACAGAAAAAATTCTAATTGTTCATGGTTTTCTTTCTGGCATTGTACCTGATGTTATTATTTTAATATATGTCATTAATTTTTTTTATTCCTTACAGGATACACACGAAGATGATGATGATCATCATCATCATGATCATCAACACAATTATGGACATTAAAAAGGGCCAATTTTATGATCCAGTACCACAAGTACTGCAGTGAGTATTATATATATATACCTACAAACTCACAATTCTGGACTACTTGTTCATTAACCTAAACGTAAAAAATTCAATTCAATTTCCACCCAAAATAGTCTAGTGAGCAGCACTGAATGTTGCGTTTAAGTCCTAATAACAAGCTAAAAGGTCGTGTTATGAGATAGGCATGACCTCGGCAAGACCGCGACATTCAGCAATATTCGGAATGTTTCGGAAATTCGTGTTATATTGATGACTTAGGAAAAGTTGTCAGGTATGTATACATATTAATTCTTTTAATGTACATGCATGTAAGTTAAGCAAAGCACAAGCACTGAAATGTTGGTAATAATTTTAGCACTAATTAAATTTTTGCTTCAGACATCATTTGTGACCTTTAATGTTTGCAACTCACTATTTGTGCTTTTTCCAAAGATAGCCCTTCAATTTTTTTTGTTTAGTTTTTCCAATGATGGCAGTCTTAATTCTTGCAGCAAAAGTGTACTTAGAATGATCCTCTGCAAAAATTCTTTTGTTGAAAATATTTTTTATCCCATACATAGGACAATGGACTAATGTTCATGATATCCATCAAAAGCTGGATCAAATAATGGTGAAGGTTTCCAATGTAGAGAGGCATCTGGAAAGTGCTGCACGCAGTGAGATGGCATCACACCCCCAAGAATCAAACAGGTATGATGTACTTCATTGAAATTTATATTAATCTGGGGGAAAATGGGCACCTGACATTGGTTGCCACTTATCAAGTGTGAATTACAGCAAGTGTACAGATTTTTGATTGAAATAGAATCTTTTATTAGGGGTGGCTGTTTGCAAGAAGTTGACCCTCCACTGTATAATACAGAGTCCTTATCACTCATTGCTCAAATTACCCCCCGTGGGGCTAGAAAAAACACTGTGCAGCTCTTAAATATCTGTGCGCATTTTCTGTAAAACCATCAAATAAGGGATATATTGTTTGACTTAAATTCTTCTATTTATAATAGCTTGTGTTATTCAACTGGGACACTTTTATTTAAGTGTGTTATATAAAAGTGATCGATCAGTGTCAGTGTTTTATACAGTTCCTTCACCAGAGGTACTTGTTTTTCTGATTTCGATGGTTGACAGCTGTGGAACAGGCGAAGCCATTCTGCCACTGATCCCAAGATGGCAACAAGACTTATCCAACCTGTCCTTTGTAATCTTATTAGAAAATAAAAAGTTGTCCTTCAACGAACGTGTGGTCATCGCTAGGATTGATCGCCACTCGATAGAGTGTCAACGAAAATTGAAAGTCTGTTGACCGAGATGTCGAATGTGTGTCGACCGAGGGTTGACCGACATGTCGGTCGCCGGTCGATTAAGGTGTTGATCGCTAGTATCGCTCGACACTCGACCGTGGCTCTCATTAGTACACATGATCCAAGGAAGGTTTGACAGACTACAATTTCATGGAAACACGTTATAGAAGCAACGAAGATAAATCAATGGAAAAATACATCAGCAATCATCAAATGGTTTAATCTTATTGATAAAAAGAATAGGCACAACTCTTGAACATAGCACTTGATTTTTTTTAGACGAAAGGAACATCATCATACATCAGGAAAGGAAGGTTTGACAAACTACAACTTCATGGAAACACCTTCAAAGCTGGATTTGTCTGATTAACAAAGAAAAATTTCACTCCTCGCCAATAAACAACAAAAATGGCAAAGAGCATAACCTACGAATTACCGTAGAAGCAAACAAACAGGTTGTAAACTTCCTAGATGTCACCTTTAATCTCACCAACAACACACATACAGTCCATACACCAAACCCAACAGTACACAATTGTATTTACACAAGCTAAGCAACCATTCACCTTCTATTATTAAAAATATACCTGAAGGCATCAACAGACGACTGTCGTCTATTTTATAACAGCCACAGCCTAAACATTTGTGACCTGATTTGGGAGAACGTACACTAACGGATAAGGTTTGACAGAGTACAATATCATGGAAACTGGCCTTTCTTTAACAATTTATTGCTCCAAGAAGATAAGAAGGTTGGAAACAATTTAAACGTCATATTGTAACCAATGAAGAGTACTATTGTCGCAAGTAATCTAAAGTTTCATTGCTTTAATTGCCTTTGAGTTAAAAATCCAAACTTATTTTTAGTATTTGCCCTCACTACTTTCCAAGGGACTGCAACAAAAATGTGCAAAATTACCCAGTGCAAATACCTTAAACGTTTGTGTTAACCATTTACTATCCATTTCTGTTCACTCGTTTAATGGAAACCTTTTGGTGTCTGTTTTCACTTTCCAGGTCACATTTTATAAAGGAAATAATTAAGACACTTGTTTATACTTGTGCATTATTGAGACACTCTAGTTTAGTTCTTATATAACTGAACAGTGAACTCGGTCGCATTTACTATTCCCTTAGGAATACGTAAAAGCTTGATCAAGCCACTAACAAGTTGTGTTTTTAAATATTGCAGGATGCACTGGAAAATTCAGTAAGAGTATATTCAAACCCCATTGATGGATTGAAAACACTATTGACTAAGTTATTCACAAAGGAAAGCTAAGCCAATTCATCCATCAAGAGGACTCTATGCAACCTTGAAAAAAAAAGAGAGAGGCTCTAAACAAAGATGCTCTGGCAACAATTTATTGTAAGTACTGATTTATTTTTATACAGTAAAAATTACCTAAGCATGAAATTCTTTAGATTTCCATGCATATGCAAAAAAATGCCCGAAGAATAATACTTTGTAAAAATTTACTCCCTTCAGTCAAATAAAGCATATTCAAATGTTATTACTTTTTGCATTTAAAATTTTACATTCTCGTCGTAGCATAGTAATAGTAGTTTTTTCTTGAGCATGACAGGGGACAGGGGAAGGCTTTTTGATTGAATTTGGTTTCGCATCAGTAATTTAGGGGAGTACCGTATCACCTACGGATACAAGTATTAAAAGCTGAAAATATTAAGTTTCCTGCCTTGTTAATGTTTCCTGCTTGAACAGGAATTCACAAAACTTAGTTCCCAGCAAAAATTTTAGCCATCTTGAACCGCAAAAAAATTATGCCCACAAAAATTTCATGCTACAGCTGTACATAATAGTCATTACTTTATATGTTTGATCAGAAATACTGTAACTCTGTCCAAATATTATAATATAGACTTTTACATTGTACTTTACTGACTTATACGAACATTTTGTTTAATAAAAAATCCTCATTTAATGTTTTTATGGATTGTGACAGTTGAATTTTTATTTTGTTTTTCAGTGATCATGAAGGATGTGTTCAATTCTTCCCAAGGGGACACTGATAACATGATAAGGGGACATCAAAAACAACTAAGGAAACAGTTTAATTCATAAAAATGTTAATGAGGGTTATTGTTGTTTTTAGCCAACAACAATTAATAAAAAGATGAATGTTTGAAGAAAATTATTCAAGTAGCAATTTTTTATTGACTTGTTGAAATATCAGGCTCTCTGAAGTGACATGTTTTTAATAAAAGGTTACAAGAATAAATTGTAGGTACATATAAAACCGATCCAACAAATGTTAATGAATATTTGCGAAATGAAAAATTTGATTGTGTTGTTCTTGATTGGTTTTAAAAATTGTCATAATGACTGCTGAGCTCACATTTCTCTGTTACTCTTTAACTAATGGGCAGCGTATTTGTCTTTTTTCTTAGTATGCCTGATAAGCATACCAAGAGTTTAGTGATTTAGCTGTTGCTTGGGAAATTTAAAATATATTTTGTCTTACAATACCATTTTCTATAGAATTGCATGAGTGGCACTGTACTTCAAAAGTATTAAGGTTGCTACTTAAACTATCCACATTATTTCTATTTTTTTGAACAGACTTGATTGAGCTGTTTTTTCTTGTTGTTTTCATGAGTGTTTATTAGATACAGGGTGTTTAATAGAGAGTTGCCAAATACAAAATAAAAATTTTACAGGGTCATTTATTAGCTACAAGGCATTTAGTGGGCGTGTAATAGATCATTTACAGCATGTGTCTCAATCTTAAGATGATAATCATCAATATGCAGACAGCGTGGATGATCTCAATGGGTTATTGTTTCTTTTAAAAAGATGATGACCATATTGAGTTGTTGTTTTTTCTGGTTAAGCAGTTTTGAATCTTTTTTATCTTTATGGTAGCCCCTTGATTTATCAAGGGAAATTGTATTCAATTTTAAAGCAAGGAGGAGTGAAAATTAAGTTATGACACAAACAAAAAAGGATGGCACTGATGATTCCCTGAAGCCAGTATTGCCAATCTTCATCTTTTAGTTCAGATCCTGCACAACATACAATGGAAGATAGGCCAGCAACACTAACAATCCCTATGACCTCTACTGTGAAGTATTAGATGCAGCTGAAGAATATTTTCCTGAAGTGTTTTAGATGCATGGTTCTACAGTGAGGTGCAGTCAGACAGCTCAAGCAATCAAGATCCCAACAGTGGCTTGTTAGTATCACAATATCAATCCTTGTAGTCCCGTTTGTGGTGGTGGCAGGGGAGAGAGAGAAGCTGGGTTAGGGTTTCTTTGGAAGGCATCATCTGAAAAGTTTAGTACTTTTTTCTCTTGGCTGAATTGAGGATATTTCTAAATATAAGCGCATGTGTTTCCTGCACATTCCTTGATTTTATCAGTATCCTCTGTCATATTTCTGAGTGCTTAATTATTTGTGTTGATCTTGCACAATGTAAAACTATTACAATATAGACCGTGACTATTACATAAGACATTCTAATTTTTAATTATTAATAATTTGAATGTCTAACCACAGACACGCTCACATTATGTGCAAATGACAACGTTAGAATTTCAATTATTAGTAAGCTACACTGTATTGCACTCAAATTGAGACATTTGAAGCATGTAACATAAACCGAAGGTACTGGACTTGAAAGAACTTATAATAATTTGATTCACAATTTCATTCACACTTTACGTTACCTCTTATAGTGACAGGCCTAGATCTTGGAGGAATTCACGCCCGTTATGAAGAAGTCCTAAGGGTAATGAATCAAAGAAAGTGTTCCCATGCCAAGACTATGGAGAAATGTGGAGTGGCCAGAAATACTCCGAGAAGTTTCATTGGCATTTGTGAACTAAAAATCTTGGATCAAGATAAGTTCAACACTGTTGTTTCCACGGAGAGTGAGCGTAGTGGAAAGCCGTCAGTCAAAGACATAGAGCAACGTTGCCGAGTTGCCCTGTCAGAGTACAGGGCCCAGTCCAAACGGTTCAAGGAAGAAGGCAGACTTCTGCCTTTCTTTCCTGAAGGAAGTTTTTACAACGGAAAATGACATTGAACAGTCTCATAGTTGAGGGGAAAAAATCAAACTTCATAAGGTTCCCGTTACAGGAAATGATAGAAACATAGATAAAGTTTTCGCTAAATTTTGAGATATGCAATTTGATATCCCTTGATCACTTAATCTATCCAGGGTGATTTTGAGTGAAAGTAGATCCACCAGAGAAAATGTGTTAGTTTTTCTTGTTTATAATGCGAAAAGATTTGTATCAGTTTCCTTGCTCTTCTAATGTCAAATTATGTTTCGTAAAAACTTTGTCATTTTTACTTCCCTGAGGAAGGAAGAAACAAGGTATAAATATGATAATGAACCCAATGTTACATACTTGATCTATCCAGGATGTATGACTAATAAGACTTATCCAACCTGTCCTTTGTAATCTAATTAGAAAATAAAAGTTGTCCTTCAAAAAGAAAAAAAATCCTATGCGGGCTGCTTCTAAATAAATCCTCACCAGTGTGTTACGAACATGTGGTCATCGCTAGTATTGATCGCCACTCGATAGAGTGTCAACGAAAATTGAAAATCTGTCGACCGAGACGTCGACCGTGTGTCGACCGACATGTAGGTCGCGGGTCGATCGAGGTGTTGATCGCTAGTCTCGATCGACACTCGACCACGGCTCTGATTAGTACACATGATCCAAGGAAGGTCTGACAGACTACAGTTTCATGGAAACACGTTATAGAAGCAACGAAGATAAATCAATGGAAAAATACATCAGCAATCATCAAATGGTTTAATCTTATTGATAAAAAGAATAGGCACAACTCTTGAACATAGCACTTGATTTTTTTTAGACGAAAGGAACATCATCATACATCAGGAAAGGAAGGTTTGACAAACTACAACTTCATGGAAACACCTTCAAAGCTGGATTTGTCTGATTAACAAAGAAAAATTTCACTCCTCGCCAATAAACAACAAAAATGGCAAAGAGCATAACCTACGAATTACCGTAGAAGCAAACAAACAGGTTGTAAACTTCCTAGATGTCACCTTTAATCTCACCAACAACACACATACAGTCCATACACCAAACCCAACAGTACACAATTGTATTTACACAAGCTAAGCAACCATTCACCTTCTATTAGTAAAAATATACCTGAAGGCATCAACAGACGACTGTCGTCTATTTTATAACAGCCACAGCCTAAACATTTGTGACCTGATTTGGGAAAACGTACACTAACGGATCAGGTTTGACAGAGTACAATTTCATGGAAACTGGCCTTTCTTTAACAATTTATTGCTACAAGAAGATAAGGGGGTTGGAAACAATTTAAACGTCATATTGTAACCAATGAAGAGTACTATTCTTGCAAGTAATCAAGTTTCATTGCTTTAATTGCCTTTGAGTTAAAAATCCAAACATATTTTTAGTATTTGCCCTCACTACTTTCCAAGGGACCGCAACAAAAATGTGCAAAATTACCCAGTGCAAATACCTTAAACGTTTGTGTTAACCATTTACTATCCGTTTCTGTTCACCCGTTTAATGGAAAACCTTTGGTGTCTGTTTTCGCTTTCCAGGCCACATTTCACAAAGGAAATAATTAAGACACTTGTTTATACTTGTGCATTATTGAGACACTCTAGTTTAGTTCTTATATTACTGAACAGTAAACTCGGTCGCATTTACTATTCCCTTAGGAATACGTAAAAGCTTGATCAAGCCACAAACAAGTTGTTTTTAAATATTGCAGGAGGCACTGGAAAATTCAGTAAAAGTATATTCAAACCCCATTGATGGATTGAAAACACTATTAACTAAGTAATTCACAAAGGAAAGCTAAGCCAATTCATCCAACAAGAGGACTCTATGCAACCTTAAAGAAGAAGAGAGGTGCTCTCAACAAAGATGATCTGGCAACAATTTATTGTAAGTACTGATTTATTTTGATACAGTAAAAATTACCTAAGCATGAAATTCTTTAGATTGCCCTGGATATGCAAAAAAATGCCCGAAGAATAATACTTTGTAAACATTTACTCCCTTCAGTCAAATAAAGCATATTCAGATGTTATTACTTTTTGCATTTAAAATTTTACATTCTCGTCGTAGCATAGTAATAGCAGTTTTTTATTGAGCATGACAGGGGACAGGGGAAGGCTTTTTGATTGAATTTGGTGTGGCATCAGTAATTTAGAGGACTACTGTATCACCTACGGGTACAAGTAATAAAAGCTGAAAATATTAAGTTTCCTGCCTTGTTAATGTTTCCTGCTTGAACAGGAATTCACAAAAGTTAGTTCCCAGCAAAAATTTTAGCCATCTTGAACCGCAAAAAAATTATGCCCACAAAAATTTCATGCTACAGCTGTACATAATAGTCATTATCTTATATGTTTGATCAGAAATATTGTAACTCTGTCCAAATATTATAATATAGACTTTTACATTGTACTTTACTGACTTATACGAACATTTCGTTTAATAAAAAAAATCCTCATTTAATGTTTTTATGGATTGTGACAGTTGAATTTTTATTTTGTTTTTCAGTGATCATGAAGGATGTGTTTAATTCTTCCCAAGGGGACACTGATAACATGATAAGGGGACATCAAAAACAACTAAGGAAACAGTTTAATTCATAAAAATGTTAATGAGGGTTATTGTTGTTTTTAGCCAGCAACAATTGATAAAAAGATGAATGTTTTAAGAAAATTATTCAAGTAGCAATTTTTTATTGACTTGATGAAATATCAGGCTCTCTGAAGTGACATGTTTTTAATAAAAGGTTACAAGAATTGTAGGTACATATAAAACCAATCCAACAAATGTTAATGAATATTTGTGAAATGAAAAATTTAATTGATTGTGTTGTTCTTGATTGGTTTTAAAAATTGTCAAAATGACTGCTGAGCTCACATTTCTCTGTTACTTTTTAACTAATGGGCACCGTATTTGTCTTTTTTCTTAGTATGCCTGATAAGCATACCAAGAGTTTAGTGATTTAGCTGTTGCTTGGAAAATTTAAAATATATTTTGTCTTACAATACCATTTTCCATAGAATTGCATGAGTGGCGCTGTACTTCAAAAGTACAAAGGTTGCTACTTAAACTATCCACATTATTTCTATTTATTTGAACGGACTTGATTGAGCTGCTTTTTCCTATTGTTTTCATGAATGTTCATTAGATACAAAGTGTTTAATAGAGAGTTGCTAAATACAAAATAAAAATTTTACAGGGTCGTTTATTAGCTACAAGGCATTTAGTGAGCGTGTAGTAGATCATTTATAGCATGTGTCTCAATCTTAAGATGATAATCATCAATATGCAGACAGCGTGGATGATCTCAATGGGTTATTGTTTCTTTTAAAAAGATGATGACCATATTGAGTTGTTGTTTTTTTCTGGTTAAGCAGTTTTGAATCTTTTGATGATGTCGGGAATCTTTTTTATCTTTATGATAGCCCCTTGATTCATCAGGGGAAATTGTATTCAATTTTAAAGCAAGGAGGAGTGAAAATTAAGTTATGACACAAACAAAAAAGGATGGCACTGATGATTCCCTGAAGCCAGTATTGCCAATCTTTATCTTTTGGTTCAGATCCTGCACAACATACAATGGAAGATAGGCCAGCAACACTAACAATCTCTATGACCTCTACTGTGAAGTATTAGATGAAGCTAAAGAATATTTTCCTGAAGTGTTTTAGATGATGCATGGTTCTGCAGTGAGGTGCCGTCAGACAGCCCAAGCAATCAAGATCCCAATAGTGGCTTGTTAGTATCACAATATCAATCCTTGTAGTCCCTTTGTTCGTGATGGTGGTGGTGGCGGGAGAGAGAGAAGGGGGGGGGGGGGGGTTAGGGTTTCTTTGGAAGGCATCATCTGAAACGTTTAGTACTTTCTTCTCTTGGCTGAATTGAGGATATTTCTCAATATAAGCGCATGTGTTTCCTGCACATTCCTTGATTTTATCAATATCCTCTGCCATATTTCTGAGTGCTTAATTATTTGTGTTGATCTTACACAATGTAAAACTATTACAATGTAGGCCGAGACTATTACATAAGACATTAGACTTGGATCTTAGACTCTTTTAGCCACAATGAAGAAACACTATCTCTCAAGTTATGCTAACCACAAACTTGCTCCCACATTAAATCATGGACTGAGAAATGAACTGATCCTAAGCATCGAATAATTTCTACTTAAGTGGCTGCTACTACTAAACTCCAGTGTTATGACAAGAGCTAGCAAACAAAGGAGGCCTAACTAAATATTCTTAACAGCTCTGGAAAGCGTTAATTCTTCCTGTCATTATCACAGCTAGAGATTTTTTCTTAAGATCAAAGAAATGACAACATTTAGAACAAAAGACCTGTTATATCTTTATTTTGATCTAAAAGGAAAAATCTCTCAGGCAAGTACTTGGGGTAGACTTATTCTGAAGCTGGGATAAAATGGTTTAGCGACAAGCAGGATTTGTGCTAGACCTGTCATCCTTTTTAACAACAACTGTGTGATAAATTTTCTTTCCTGAAGTTACTACTTAGAGAATACAAGGACAATTTTCAACAACAAACAACTGTATTTTAGGTTTAATATAGAGCGATTTTCGTATGACCTTGAAAAACGGTTCGGAGAGTGTTTGCGATTTGTTTCATACGCCAATGATTGAACAGATCGAAACAAAAGCCTCGTTTCGTTTCCCGCGTAAACAACCCTGATATGACAAATGCGCTTGTTCGATAAACCAATCGGAATGTCGAAAACAGAATGACGTCAAACAGAATATTGATTGCACGATTTTCAGAAAGTTCTCGGACAAAAGATCAAATGTGCTGTGTTGTGCGTGTTTTCGAAAGTTGGTGGAAATTTAATGGTGTTTTTTTGTATCTGTGGTTATTTCAGAGGTCTTTCTCACATTTCATCAGGAGTGAGTTTACACCGAAGGATGGAGAGCCCGAAGGTTCCATTTTTTTGGTAGCCTCCCTCTTCCTCCAGCTTGACAATCTCCGGTCGCGATGAATTTTTCGCAAATTGTTCGAGCGGTATTGTAGCATACGCGGTT